>CALYDD020000428.1:0-148992 GCA_944472135.2 Trichobilharzia regenti | reverse complement strand
ATACCCATTTAGCCGTACTTATGTGATGAAGACTCTGCTAGACGTGAAACACATAAGTTACTATGTAATTATCACAGTGAATCGACACTTTCATCGTTCATCTTTCTGTATTTTATGGTGTCACACTTTCCATTGTTTAATTATTACTCTGCTATTTTATTTTAGTTGGTATTACCATTATTACTACAATTTTATCCTTTATGCATATTTTTCGCCGTATTTTGCTATGTAGCTGCTGTAACAATTGTTTTATTATTATTATTATGTAATGTTTATTTATAATTTTTTTGCCGTTTTTGAGTAAATTAGATGCACTGTTGTACTGAATGCTGAGAATTCCTTGCTGTATCATTGATACTGTTTTTGGAATAAAGCTATTATTATTATTAATATTAACATTACTTAAATGATAGCTGGCTTCTCCTGTCTAGTCTGCTTTTCTTCGCGTTCTTGTATTCAGTGGGGCTATTCACATAATAAATCAGTATAAGAAAGTTGGTGAAGATGGGACCAGTTATAAATGCATGTGATGAAATTGTGCTGTAACATACAATGTGTGACGATAACAATCAATAGGATTCGACCCAACCTACACCAGCCAACATCATCACCAATGATGACACTCAAACCATCTTAATGATTTCACACAGATCCTACAACACCTTCTCACTCTGATTGACTTCCACCTGACAACAATGTGGATACTGATTTTTCACACCATACCACAGTTCTCAGTAGTCTCAATACCAACCCATCGAACTCCACCACGAAAAAAATCCACAGTGAAACACAACGACCACTGAATTACCTGCAAAGTCAACGTTAGTGAGCAGAGAGAGTGGAATATGACAGAGGAGTACAAATCACAAATATACGATGATTACTGTCATTCCTAAAATTATCAGTACTCATAAAACAAGATGAAGAATATTCACAAGGCAAGAAATGACATGACACTACACCATATCACACCACACCACACGAAATAACTACGTCATCCAGACAGATAAATCACCTCATACAAACAGATTTCTCATCATCACTGGAAACAAAAGGCTAAGAGTAACAATGTGTGAAGGAGTGAAATAGTGAGTTGGCCAGATTCAAATCCAACTCATCGCCTATTCATTATGTCTTATCATCATATGGTGGGTGATATGTGGTGTGATAAATCGTCAGATGCGAATTCCTCCACTTCTTCTTCTTCTTCACGCCTAGAATTGTAGTTGTTTTTATCGAGAGTGAGACAGACATCAGATGTGTCACGCACGTATCAGCGTTATCAGAATAATAAATTAGTGTGTATTTTGAATTTGTGTAGGAAGTGATGTTGAGTGTTGTATTGATTTCCCGGTGGTGGAGACGTACGTTTTATTTAAAGGTGTCGATGTGCAGACATTATGATCTCCTATTGCACTGGTAACCAAAATGTTGTCTGATGTATTGTCTACTCAGGTGTCTCAACCAACCAACGACTAGTCTCTTAACTGAGGATGCAAGACACTTTGTCATTGCCAATCACTTTGAAACAATGTGGAATTTGAGACTGGTTCTAATGTGATAGCGTGTGAGAATAACACACCTAATAACACCCCTACTTCTGTGCAATTCCTTATTTTCTTTTCTTTATTGAAGTAAGCCCCCAGTGTGTGATGAAGAAGTACAGACTCACTGGACCAATTGTCTTTGTAGATGAAGAATGACAACACAGTTTATTGGCTACATAAGAAATCAGAAATAGTATATAAACACACTCAGTCAGTGCCTTATCAGTAAGTTATTCAAGAAAGATGAAATTCTCTCTGATACAATTCATACTATTGGCGATAGTGTACGGAACTAAGGGTAAGTGATGAATCTATTTGAACTAGTCACTGATATTCACTGACTCGGTTTTGTTACCTTGAGTGCTCTCGAAATGTAATTCATGTTGTTGACTGAGAATATCATGACGAGTAGAGTTTAGTCACAAATTCTGAATAGTTTACAGTTTGTATATGACCCAGATGCTACCATCAAGTAACAGTTAATATTCCTTTACTATCATTAATAATACTACATCACATTTCCACGTCATCAGCCCTGTGTGTCTCACTGACCTTAGCTCTCCAAGTGTGTACTCGTGTTTCGTATTTGTTCCACCTAATTTGTCTAGTTTAAAAGTTCATATTACCTGTGAACATATAAAGGAATACTTTGATTGGACACTAGTAACTAGTCTTATGCGTCTAGTCCTTCCTTTGATGTAGATTGAATTCTATCAGTCAGTCAGGTTTTGCAATATGGCCACCATTCTAGGTAGATCGCTCGCCATCACGGTGCACATTCATTTGATGATATTAGGTGGTTGGAGGCAACCGGCCACAGGTAGCCCAGCTGGATCTTGGTTTCGTGCTAGCTGACACTCACCAGTCAGCAAGGCGTATCTGCAACTACCTTGAAGGAATTCATGTCCCTTCTGAGATAAGTGCCAACTATCACGAAACCTAGGTCAGAGGTGGGGCTTCCTGTGGCCGATTGCCTCCAACCATCTAATGTCATATAAAGGAATACTCTTAGTTACATATGTTGTGATACAGAGAATGTGTGCCGACGGAATGTTATTCTCATGTATACTCATGGTTCATTTCCCCATTGTGAACAGAATACGATATCTATAAAAAACAAAATAATTCAGCGAAGAATATCCTTTTCGATCATTTCTTCCTCCTATGGCTCTGCAGTTACATATGTGTTCATATACATAGAATATTCTAGAATGGTAGTCAATAACAATATTAGTGTTTTTTAAACAATATCAATTTGTAAAGTGAAATCACGATGGAATTACAGTTCACTAAAGATGCTTAAATGATAATAATAATAAAAATATAATAATACTTAGTAAACGAACTCTTAAGGCGAAATTAAGATTTAGCGGTATGCAGTAAATGACTTTGAAAGACGCCTCGTTGACATCAATCTTGTGTTGTGTATCCACAAGCTGAGATTGAGTAGCACTACGAATAGATTTTCTTTGACATTTAATTCACCCATATGCAGCATTATGTTCGGAAATCCGACGAAAAACACGCCTAATTGTATGGCCTATTTTTATGATATATCTATTTGAACATTCTATTTGATTTTGTTTGGTGTAAACTGAAATTACACGCTCAGCTAACAGTGGTTAACGAATATAAAGTGTAGATATATAAACAGCAGTTTGATTAGTGAAAAATATACCTTGGCTCCCGTGTCTTACCTTCTATTGTTACAATGTGTTTACTCACTGGTGATTTATCCACACTTTCATTTTAGACGTATCTCCAATGCCTACGTTCACAGACGCTGGTAAGATGTTTTAAAGGCAATAAATGTTTGTGTCCTTCAAGCAACACTCAGCTGTCTGTCAAGTATTGACTAGTATTACATGGAGAAAAGGAGTGAGACGACTTCTACGAGAATATGAACATTGGACTTGTTGAGATCGGTATCTTCGAATAGCCCGATTTTGAACATCTTATTTGCATAGATCTTCTATTACGTGGGGCTTCTCACCTTACTTCATATTGTCTTTCTTTGTGTTCCTTTCACTTTTCCCTATGAATCTCCACAGCGCTGTATCATTTCCCTTCTCTGAAATCAAATGTATCTCCCTGATATTTGATGCTTTTATGCCAGGCGATGAACGTCTCTTTATATATTACTAACAAATACTATCAGTAGTATTCGGCACAACAGTACACGAAAGACAATGATTACATGATTTGAAACAATTTCCAATATAGACATAACATAAATGTGTTTATATACGAATTCAGTGATTTGAAATTATCTCCTGATTGAGAAGAGGGGAAAAGTGACTCAAGGATTAAAACTCAGAATTGTGATATGAAGAAGAAGTTAATCGAGTTAGTCCACACCAATTTAAAGATCATTTTTAGATTCAGTGTGTGAAAGGCAACGTCAGAATGTGGCGTTTGAGATCCTTGTTGCACTAAACTGATAGATTAATCGACTCTTAGTTTGAATATTAGATTATTACTATTCTTGGTTCCGAGTGGAAGATAGGGCTTCAATCGGCGTTCTCCTCGGCGTGTGCCTGATCCATCGATATTTTCACCCACATATTTATTTAGCAGTATGATCTCGGTCGGTCGCACTGTTAGAGTTGTTTGTTGTTTACACTTTCCGCTAGGCTATCTGATCACCACCATAGAAGGAACATAGCTGTTAGCGGAAGTTGGTAGTCTATTGGAAGTGCTTCCGATGACTCGTCAGTTCTCTAAACCATAAAAAAGAACTCAGTTAATTTTGGTGTTGTCCTCTCTTGCTGCTTCTCCTGTGAACTTGTTAGTTTTCGCCTGCAATTCTTCAAGTCTCTTTGATGTTAAACTAAAATCGTCCTCGAAGTCCAGATCTTCAACAGTCTTCTTATCAGTCCAACATATTTCTGTCTTCTAGCTCCCATGCACAGTCTGTCACATGATCCACTCCACTCACCACAATCTCCAATGTCATAAGTGGTATCAAACACCGAAATGTTACTCCTGTCTTCACTTCAAAGGCTTTGCTGAGTTTTACGTTATGGTTCACTTGACATGTGTCACTGTCATAAAGCCAACTGTTGACTGAGGCTTATAAAGATATGAGCATTACTGTCGAGATTCATAAACTGTCTATCACACGTTTCTGTGATACAAACCACTGAGATTGTGATGAATTTATTTTCACACACAAAAAACCCTGGAATTTCAGGGCGACATGTCACTGCACTCTCTCATTTAATTTTATTCTCTTTTCAAACTTTCAGCTGGCAGAAATCTCCCACTTACAATTGGGGAGAGAAGTAAGTTCCATTTTGAAACGTGATGCAATATAATTAAATAACAAGTTGAGCAAGATTGAGACGGATTCTCATTTGCCAAAAATGTTATGATGACTAAGTGAACACTGGTGATAAAATTCTAAGTACTGATAACTGGTTATAGGAAAAGGCCACTCCATGGAGACATCGAGCTGAAGCCACTGCCACTAGCACACTGCGACAAGAGAGTAATGATAACTCATTGTCAAAATATCTAAAGAACTGCTGTGATGACGTCTCCATCACAAATGTGTCATCGCTGTATTCTTAGAAGCCAAATCTCCTATTCTACCTTCAACTTTGATTTCTGCAACAGCCATACAGTCAGATTACACATTTCTCTTTGGTCGCCTCATTTGCTTTCTCATTGGACAGTCTTATCGAATGGGACAATGAAGATTCGTATTTCTCCTAAGTAATTGGCGGGAGAATATAACCAGAAATCTGGTTGCCTCGATATCATTTTCCCATGCGTGATTGATATTCAAAAATCAAGGCAAAAATAGGCCATGATGGTGGATAAAATCACGATGAATGGTATAGTGTAATTTGAAATATGTGATAAAAATTAGAGGATTTATGCGTCAAATATGAAGACAGAATGACGATATGAATAAGCAGCTTAGGTGAAATCAACATCACTTAAGGGAATATTTTAAGGAGGTGAGAAGTGAGAAATCGCTATTTAGCCTGAGAATCTTTGTAAGTGGTAGACTGAAAACCGGAAATGGTCTGTCTACTTGAATTGAAGAGGTGGAATTTTCACGAATAAATGAATGAATAAGGAATGTCGTCCAAAATATTGTCGACTTCAATGCTGATAAAGTGATATTCGTTAGCGCAGCCTTTGTACTTAGCTGTATAGGAGTAGGTGGATTGAAATGTGCACCTGCAAGTGTTGGGAGGTTTGTCAACTGAATGCTGCCTAATCAGTTAGACATCAGACATACGCAATATAAGGCGGATATTGTAATTCAGACTCAGACTCGCTGCGATACACATTAAAAATTTACTACTTCAGGTAACGAATTGAAGTATTCAAGATGAAATACTAACTAGCATTGAAGCAGAATACTGACTAACTCTCGATTCACAGACATTGCAGTTTTCACATCAACTGCTTTATTCGTCACACACCCATGCACACATACATAAACTAAGGAACATATACTCAATTAATTCTCTGCACTTCTTTTCATCCAAATTTATTAAAGTCGAAATATTTTTGAACTGGTTGAATGAAGTAGCCCGTAAGTCAAATATATAACAGTCACCTGGTACTTTTATAACATCTTCCACCTTCAAGTTATACAACATGCCAACCAATTAAGAATTTCATGTTTCAGAAACTTCATCACCTATCCATCTTCCAATTCACATCACAGCTTCTGACAGGCGAAATCGTCAACCACCACATGTCAGCTAATATATTCCTAAGTTACTGTTATCTCCAGATGTGTGTTGTCTATTGACGAAAGTTCACCATCACAATTATTGGAATGTTTTGGTATTGATGACATTAGAAAGTGGAAATAACAGAGTATATGGCAAATGGATTTGTGGTGTATGGTACTACACAGGATTCGTACAGCAAACCAATAACACCATGAAAAAATATACATACTCACAACACTGAGAGACATTCTCCAGTGTTGATTTCACAAATGATTATCCGTCGTATATTCCTCATCACCAACCAGAAGTCGCTTGTTTCTAGGGTTCATTTTTCTTATCACTCAGGTGAAGATATTTCTCCATAACCACTTTGAAAGACATCAATTGTCTGTGGTGAAAGAGGACATGTTCCTCTCCACCTTATGTTCATTGTCTACATCGAAATCAAGCACATTTTTTCTGCTAAAATCTAAACCACGAGCGTGAACACTATCCAGGACGGTTAGCAAGGGGAGAACGCAAACGGGTATACAGCTCGATAACAGAACATCTGGTGAATTCTACACATTCAACCCCGTTTGAAAAGTCCTTCAAAGCAAAATACAAGATCCGATCCAACCTATCAAAACGAGTGAGATCAAGACATCCAGGAACAGCTGAAGCACTGGCTATCCAAAAGCTCAATCCTACTCTATATGTGGAGAAGAAATACGTTCAACGATTGTCCCTGCCGTGGACATCATGGCCATCTCAGTCTCACCAATAATGATTATCCTATCAATTTTCTTCTCCAACCTTCCCATTTATCACTGTCATATTTATCTCCTACCCATTTCGTTAATGCTACATCATTAACACGTAATTATGCAAACTGACTAGTTTTCTAGTAACTATAATCCTATTTTGTCTTTTCTACCTGATCTTCCTGATTATTATACATTGGAATTATTAATTTGACCCGTGAAATGAAATATTTCTAGAATAGTACCAGTACGCATCTTCTGTTTATTACACTTACTAACTTTATTAATCTGACCTCTGGCCTGAAATAATCCTGAAACATTCTCACACATTTAATATAAGTACATGAACACATAGCTTTGTCTAGTTGATGACTTCGTCGGAAAGGAAACTGTCTTCGCTGCAACCGTCTTTTTAATAATTCGTATCATCCAATGTGTATATTCCGTAAAATGTAATCCTTAACATTCGCTCATTTGCTTTCCAGAAATCACCAACTTAATCGATTCACAACCAGTCGGTAGGTTCACTATGCTATGAGAGATAGTCTTTGAATTAGTTTTTTCCTTATTGTGGAAGAATTTCAAAATTAACTGTTTTTCAAAATGTCCATATCACGCTGACATTTAATTGATCGATTCTTCGAATAGACAAATTTTTCGGATATGAATGAACATTCCTCAGAAACGATCATTATCGAAACTCACTTCAATTTATCAATAATGAATTGCATGGCTAGGCATTACACAACACTAATTCGTTGAGTTTAAAACTTCAAATACTACAGAATGACTAATAAGTCCTTTCAGATCAGATTATACTGTGCACTTGTGTTATTAAGTATAACTGTTAGCAAAAAAATGTTCAACACACCTTCTTCTTGATTTCCAACTTAAATTAGCAGTGAGCTATATGTATCAGGGAGAGATTCAGGAAACTAAATCATGACGCCGAAATAGGTTACCACGAATCATCACCGATACTCAGTGTCTCTAGTCTTTCTCTGAATTGAGAATCAATTGAATCCATTGGTTCGTGACATGCATGAGACCATTAATGCTCTTACGAGTACACGTATTGTAACAATATCACCTTTTGAGTCTAATTTCCACCTTATTTCATTTTGAAGTAATCCAACATGAAGGGGAATCTCTAGAAACCAGAAGTAAGTTGATTTCACAAGTCTCCTAATCATACCTTCCTTGAGATATATTCACAATACAAATGTTAAAACATTTATTGTGTTGTAAACTGATATGCTAATATGGTGATGGTGAAGATGCCCACACCGATAATGAGACTACTCACTTATCAAAATGTCTGTTTAACTATTTCTCCATTTAAACAATGATGAGCCTGTCATCTCTTTGACTGCCCTCTTCCTCGTCTCAAGTCTATTGGAGAAAATAGAACACCAGACACAAGTATTCAACAACCTCTGGAATAATATATGTGATTACAACTTGTGATTTGTTGTCTTCGCATTTGATTTTTAGGCAATCTCATTATTATTGTATATATTATTGTTTCCTTCAGTTCCTAGAGGAACATAGGGCTCCAGCCGCGCGTCTCGATTGAGCTCGGTTCTCTGCCCACGTTTACACCTGACCCTACGTCTGCCCACATGTTTTCATCTCCTCTTCACATCACCTCCTCCATGTCATCCTCGTACTGACGACCAACTCTCCGCTTCCCATTCGGTCAGGTTGCACTCAAGCGATGGCTCGGGGTGTGATGTCACTTTCTTGATAGTTTATTTTCTCAGAGTATGGCCAGTCTACCTCCATTTCTTCCTGCATATTTGTTTCACAATCAGTTCCTACATGGTTGGTTCGCTGATTGCCAGAGATCCTTGTTGCTGATCGTTTCTGGCAGGCTGGCTATCTGATCTTGAGTATTGGACAAAAACAGCTGTTGATGAAGTGCTCTTCATGATGCAGCTCCAAGTCACTCATCCATAAATTAGCACTTACCTCACATTGGAGTTGAAAGCCCGGATCTAATTTTCAGTTTGATGCTGAGTGCTGTCGATCTCCACACAGATCTCCTCCTCATCAGTTCCGTCGGCCTGTAGTTGAAAGGATGCTTCCCAAGTAGATGGGCAGGTGAAGGAGGTTGATTCTTTCAAATTTCTCTCATGTGTACTGATTGATGTTGCTGTTGCTGTCGGCCAGGAAGCTTAAAATGTGGCATAATTACTTTCAAACACACCGCTTATTTACATGTGAAACTGAAACTTCGACTCATTACTCAAAATAATAAGTCAGTGATTGGTGAAAAAAGAGCCGTTGTCAAAAATTCTTATTATTATTATTATTGTTAATAGTTTACTTGAGAGCTGGCACCCTCACACATTTACTTCGAATGGATTGTGAAAGTAACGAAGTGTGTACGGTTTGTGTATGTATTTCAAATGAGGAGTACTTCTAACAGGATCTGGAAGTAGTAGTATTAGGGATTAGTGTTCTTATTAGGTTTATACATATTTTGCCAATCCAACGAAAACTCATTCCATTCTAAGTGAATTTCATCACTTCACATACGTGTAGACGTCTTTCGCACAGACACACACACACACTCACACACACCACAATCGAATATGCTTCCAAATGATCTCCAGGAGAACTACATGACAATACACTTGACTGCTGAATATAACCACCTTCTGCTTCAATCAGATGTACACCTTATAGTGACGAATTTCAATTCTACTCTTCTGACTAAAACTCAGCTGTGATGTGTACGATGAAATTTTAATTTTTCTCTTGTTATTTTGATGATGTCGTCTTAATTATCAATCACATCCGTGTTTTTGCTAATATAATTAAGGGCGGATATTTGACGAGTGGTTTGAAACAGTGAGAGGTGAGTTGACTGACTTTCACGGGAGTTGGGAAACACCATGTTCTTTTGCGATCTTCTATTTATCTTATTAAACTGGTTACTAACTAGTGTCCAATCAAAAGTATCCAACACAGTCATCCTACAGGGAGGGGTGAATCACGAGCGTGAATAGCGTCAGTGGTATCGTCTCTGACTGCAGCACTGGGTGACAAGGGTTTGAATCTGAGAAGGAACATGAGTTCCTCCAGTGTTGCAGATATGCCTTGCTGCTGAGTGCCAGCTACCACGAAACCTACGTCTAGACAGGGCTTTGTGCTGACTACCTCCAACTGCCTAATACCAACAGTTCATTCTGTTTTCAGCCGTTTAAATCGTTTTTGAGATAATCACCATCAACACAAATGTGATGTATAGTGTAGTCACAAATTGAAAGGTAATTAACTGCACGACTTAGTAAACTGTGCTCACAGTTTCAATTCATTAATCCTATTATTATTATTATTCTGAAGGTTGAGGAATGATTTCGGCAAAATGAAAAACAGTATGTCATCCAATGAAAACTATTATATCATCCAGAACAATATCAAATTCATGAATCGGAGAGAAACATGTTCACCGAAAAGTTAACGCACATTCAGAATACATGAGTAAATACAAAAATCAGTGGGAAATTCCTTCAGGATGATAAAATCAGTGAAGGTACCCACTCGTCAGCATAGCTATCCGTATGCGCAACTGACTGACTGACTGACTGAGTTTCAATACTGAACTTTGCATTGAAGTGTAGCAGTCCAAGTTGTCACCCTCGTTGTACCACACAAACGTAGAAAAATGAGAGATGGAGTAAAAGAGATTTGAAAGGAACGGTAATAAGTAGAAATGTGAGGGAGGAAGAATAATAACATGGAAAGATATGAGGGTTCAATGGATAGAGCACCCTACAAAAAATGAATGTATCTGCGTCACTGACAACGATTTTGAACCATATCACAACTAGTCCATAGCCATTGGTTCTTACTATCTATAAGGACACTAACCAGACGACATGTCTACACCTCACTACGAGGCTTGTTCAAGCCAACTGTCGAAGACTTCATGGACTGATATCAGGTTTCGGCTTGACCACTCTTTCTCAAACTAGTTCTATTTCAGCTTACTTTCTTCAACAAGGATGACGATGGCCAAGCATGAGCGACACGTTTCACGTGCTAGACCCCCCAATCAATTCACTCTCATAACCTCATTGGTCCACTTGACCTGCTTACTTCACCATGTTACAACGCTTAACACGTTAGAAAGGGCACGAGCATCTGTAGTCAAACACAACTGTCCTCTCCATGTCCTCCACTTTCAATGGTTACATCTCACAGACGTAAAGGAAGGGACTGCCAATCAGTACACACATCCTTTCATCGATAGCCAGCCGGATATCAAGTCTACGCCAGAGTTGACGTATTTTCGCCAGTATCACACAAGAGTTTCGTGTTCATGCTGAGATTTCCTCAGCAATCAGTCCGTTGGGAATGGTGCAGCTTCTCAAATAAGTGAAGTGGTCAACACACTCTACCACTCCACTCCCTGTGTTGATGCTACGAAACGGTGTATTCCAGTCCTGTAGCATCATCCTACATTTGACAGCACGAGCAAATCACATGCATACCAAACAACATTTGAATATGTCTCCGCAAGGTGTTGAAAACAGTGGATTTTATCAGCAACCCCTCCGTGCATACTCTAAGTCAATAAGACTGTTTACTGGTAACAGGTCAACCAATCATCAAGTCGCTAAAATCATCTAGAGTGGAGACGGAAAAATCTTTTCTTGATCTTCTAAACACTCTGGGATTATTTTAAGTAATTTCATAATGATGATTCAGTTTGACTCGGCACTCAAATTGTGAAAGCTTGAAAATGGAAATAACAACCATAATGATAAGCAACACCGATGATATTTATAATTGTGGTGAACTGGGTTATGCGGAAGACAGCTGCGGGCACACTCTAGAAGATCTAGATTCCGTCGATGGAAAATGTCTAATGTCACACAAATTCGAAGACTTAGAGGCAGGCGAAAACAAACAAACAAACTGGCTGAAGAGACAGGAAGCGAAGACAGGACTACAGATGAACACAGAGAAGACGGAGGTGATGAAAATAACCAATCAACAGCAACAACAACAACAACCAACAACAATCAACATCAACGGAAAAGATTGAACAGAGGTTTCCTCCTTCACTTATCTGACCAGGAAGCATCGTTTCCACTACAGGCGGAATTGACGAAGATGTCAAAGTCGGAGTCGTAAAGGCAAGATACGGCTTCATCAACTTGAAACCAGTTTGAAAATCCTCCGCACTCAATAAAAAGTACAATTTTCCCATTTACAACACCAATGTGATGTCGGTTCTTCTATACAGGTCAGTAAAGGATTTCCAATAACTTGTCACAAACTTTCATCAACAGTTACCTTCGCTGGTTCCATACTGAAGATCAAGCTGACAGCTGAACAGAAAGAATTAGCAACAAGAAACTCTGCAGTGGAACAAACCAACAAGTAAGAGCAGATTGATCAACAAATATGCAAGAGGAAATGAAGATGGACTGATTGGGCATACAATGAGGAGGCCACCAAATAACATCACGTGCCAGGCCATTGCTCCAGTGGAATCCCGTTAGGAAGCGATGAGTGGGTTGTCGTCAGTGAGAGGGTGACATGGAGGAGGTCATGTGCGGAAGAGATGAGAGAGCTTGGTAAATCATGGACCCACCTAAAGATGATGGCAGAAAATAGGAGAAAGTGGAGGTGTGTTGTTGAAGCACAATATCCCACTAGGAACGCAAGGGAATAACAACAGTAATAATAATATAACAGTAAAACGAATGAGGAGTGTTGTACAGTGAACCCAAGAAACAATAATATTGCCACAGTCTCAATGTAACCCTCGAGTATGCTACTGCCTATACTGATTAACTGCATAGACCTTCAAGCATCTGTAGTTATGTCTACCTATAAGATGCCTAGTGTTGAAATGGACACAGACTGATTTGTATAGTTGTAATAACGACAATAATAATGATGATGATAATAATAATGATAGTGTAATTTCAATGCTTTGTTTCATATTTTCGTCTATATTCTACTATTATAGAGGACTACATGAAAGAACTTGCACAGCAAAATGCTTCCTCTAACTACTACTGCCCAGATCGTGTTACCTCTAACGAAAATTGTATTCTGAATCAATTTTATTTCAAATTTTCAATAGATTGAACATGAATATTAACAGTTTGACTGAGTTTCATTGGTACTCATCATCAATTGGCATGTTATCAGTGATTATTTCTGACACAATCCTCATGTGTCAGTGTGATGAGTATTCAGGTTTCAATTGATTTTCTTTTCTTCCTTGCTTCCTGCGTATTCTACAATGAATGGAATGATGAAGGGGGATGTTGTTCTCATGATTCTTATTACTGTAATTTATTTCTGAATACACATTACAAATTCCACGAGAGTCTTATCTTTCCTTTGAATACTTCCAATGTTTGTACATAAGAAAAAGGCGAAAACAGAGAAGAAAATTCCCTCTTCAACGATTCATTTTCATAAGCTGTTGTAGAGTCGTAAATTTATTAGACAAAAAAAATCATAAGACTAATGAGATACTGGTAAGATTTGTCTTCAAAAAACATATTACGTGATGTAAGGTGGAGCCGAGAAGAGGTGACTCATAGGAAGTAAGAAAACTGGCCGATGTTGGCATGGCGAAATGAATGTGACGTAAGGAGTAGTCAATAAGATTGTGTAGAATGGACTGGAACTGCTGGGAGGCCGAAAAAGTATTTTTATATAAAATCTGTATGAAAAGGCAGTGTTATTAATAAACAATAATAGAGTGGTAGTAAAATGTGCATGATGGAAGCAATAGTGATAGTAAAATAATAATAAGAAGAATAAGAATAACAGTAAGCTTATACAGTAAATAATAAGCAAAATTATAGTGAGAACGTCACTCTGGACACGGTAGAGCGAGTGGATGTATGTAGTGCTTTTGAATACAGAGGTCCGGTTTCAGATCCCGAATAGATAATGAGACAGCTATGTTCAGATGGCGTATGAGAAGTCCCTTCATATGATATTGAGGGACTCTGTGTAACACTGTGAAGCATTCATGCCAGAGGGGTTGCTCGATGTCCAGAGATGACAAGGTGTTCAAGATGGAGTTGCTACTATTCTTCTTTTCTCCTCTGGCTCACCAAGCTGTACAATGTTCCAAAATACGTCTGTGGACTAGGCGTTGCGTATGGTCGATATACTTTGCTCCACACGAGCGAGTTAACTGATAAATGCACATCAAGTTGGCTGAAATTGGTATATTATCCTTAACGTTAGACTGGATTAACTGTCTGTTTGAGAGTATGAAAGGTGAAGTGGCTGTTTGAAATGTCTTCTCTAAACATTTGAAAGGCGGTTTCTAGGAATTTCTGCTTCGAAGCCTCCCTTGAATTTCAGGTTCATGAAGAGAGTTTTCATAGGAACAGTTGTGATTTTTGGCGAAAGGGAGGCATTTCTTTCGTGTTTGTGTTGGTAAATCTCGGTGGAAATCCGTTCTCTAGTAAAGTTTCACGTAATAAATTTAATACTTTCTCCATAGCGTCAATTGAACAGATGTTTCTAATCCTTGAACTTAATGTAGAATAACAGATCAGCAGTTATGGGGTTTTTTAAATAAACAATCGTTTTTGTGTGACAAGCATCGTGCTAGGCTGAAATCGATCACAAATTATTGTGAACTGGGAGACAATTTTGGTGATTAGTCACAATAGATTTGTAGAGTGAGGAGTGGGAAAATTGACAAGTCATGTGAGTAAGTGGCTAGCACAACGTAGTATGTATTAAAGAGGCGGAGATAGTAATACTGCAATCAGAGGTTCATCATCAAGTAACCAACGTGGGAAATGAAACATATGGAGGCATATATTGAGGAAAGAGATAATATGACTCATAGTATGTCCGGATAGTAACAGTGGAAAATTCTATAATAGTGAGTGGATGTTTGAATAAAGGGTGTAAATTATGACGATAAATAGCGATAATTGTAATAATAAACAAAGATAAATGTACAAAAATAAACAGAGAGGGTTAAGAGAAAAAGGATAACAAAGACCTTTAGACTTTTGAATATTTTTCGTTCAGAAGAAGTGTTTCGCAAAGGCAGTGAAGGAACGAAGGTATCACTGCACCACCTGCACATGCGTTTATTGATAGCTGGATATCACAAACGACGAGGGTTAATGGGATGAGGAAATCTTGGTGGGAAGAAGAATCATTAATCCATGTTTCGCCATGGAAGGAACAGCGTCTGAACGTGTTTCTTTCGGATACAGAGTTCCGGTTGAATCGAACTTACTGCAACAGCTTCAGCTATTTGTTGGAGATGTAAGCAAACTGTACGTGGTAATGACTTCGGAATTCGTTACACAACCCTGAAGGCTGTGTTGGCGTTGATGTGATGTTCAGTATCGACCAAGTGTGACAGGATCGAGATTTATACGCATATAGTTTCCCCTTTCCTGAACTGAGCTGGTAAACCTCGTTGAACCCGTAGACGAACCTAACTAACCGTGCACCCTATATAACGTGAACCACAGGAACAGTTGAAATGGTATGTGCATGGAGAAGAGCTAAGCGTAGGTAAGACATCTTTGAGTGGTTAGGTGAATACTGGATGGCTACTGAAGTATAGGAACAGATGTGCAGAGTAGAAAGTTTTCTTCATCGTCCTTGTTAAACGTTGTGATAGAATCTCCGCAGTGATATAGTGGCGTACTTAAGTTGATTCCAATTGTGATGCTATATTACATCCACGTTTTCACATTCTACTATTTGCTAACGCTGTACACGATCAATGACGAACAACATCGTATTAAGAAACACAAGTGAAAACTAGAAAAGGTGCATAGGTCAACGAAATCGAAATTGAAATTGCGTGAGGTGAACTAAGGAGTCCATAACCGCTTAAAATATTTTTGAAAATTCCTTTACGTTCCTAGCGGAAAAAAAAGCTTCAAAGTAGAAGCTTGAAGTTTCTGAAGCAGCGGTGTTCATTTTTACGGGATGAGGTAGCTAACCTCATGCTCAACCTTCCCTCTTTACTAGTCTAATTACTGACTTAGCGAGTTAAAGGTGTGTGTTGGTGGCCGGGGATCGAACTCCGACCCACATGAGGCGTGGTTAACGAGTATTCTACTCTGTGCTACCGATGCACAGACAAGGTGAGTTGGAGTACCTGGGAATCGATCCCAGTAACTCTCACATGCTAAGCGAGCGGCCTACCGTTTCAGCTAGTACAACGACCGCATAGAATATACATGTATGAAACGAAAATCAATACTCAATAATACAATGGCAAATATCCAACAAGCACACGTAAAATTAATTTCTATAAGCGTATAATATGCGTACATGAATTACTTTTATAAGCGTACGGTTAGGCTTAATCTATGGGTGCTACATAATTCCCCCATCCGAACACTGATGTAATAAATGGTATATTTAAGTGTTCAACAATGATGTTAGTTTGAGTAATAAATAGTGGCGATAATGCATAGAAAATTGTTAGCGTATTAAGCTGAAAAATGCGCAATTTAAGCCAGAGTTTTAAAAATAATGGATGGACAGTTATTAATAATAATATTAAATGGAATAAGGACAATTGGACTGGTAATTGCAGCAGAAAATATGTGGAATGATGAAAATCAGCCGGAGATCTGTAGACTTTGGATGGAAAGAATATGCAAGCAGGAAACATTACACGATTGAATGTAATTATACAAAAAAAACTCGTCAATGTTTGGACAATAGTAATGTGAACTGTATACTAAGATATCGATAGCGTGAATGAGCAGTTATATGTGAATTGTGAGTAAGGACAGTAAAAGGGAAAATTCACAATAAGTTAAATAGTAGTAATTCGAAAGTGACGTTTATGCCAATGAACTTTCCTACCAGATCGCGTTGTTTCTACGGGTTGTTCTGTTGACCTTGCAGTTTTAGTGACTGTAGGTGTTGGCATATCATTCAGTTGACAATTATCATTGTCTTGGAAGTCGTTGATAAACGCTGGTTCGACTCTGTCAATGCTGATGGCTTCTGCTTTATTCGATGGTTTCACCGTGATAAATTTGTCATTTATCTGTAGAACTCTAAGTGGACCGTCGTAGGCAGGTTGAAGTGGTCGTTGTGCACCATCCCTCCAGACAAAAACGTGGGTGAAGTTTGCCAGTCGTAGCGGGATACATGATGATTGTTGCTCTGTGCGTGAAAGCGATATTTTCAGCTCATTCATATGCTGTTTTAGTAGATGCACGTAGTCAGTCATATCACTTGGAACTTGGTTATCCAGGATGGAAAACTCTCCGGGTAACTCTAGTGTTGTCCAGTAGACTAACTCAGAAAGGCAGCATCTGATGTCTTTCTTTAAAGTTCCCCGTATACCATCCTATTGAATATAAGGTGATACGAGGTCGTTTGTATTCGTTTAATTCGCAATAATTAGGTGAGGTGTTCAAAAGGAAGGCTTTCGAACTGTGCACCTCGGTCTGTAGTTATAATGGACGGAAGTTCAAAGTTCGCTGTCCATCTGCTAGTGGAACTGCTACTGGACAACGAGTGGCTCTATCGATGCAAGCGAAAGTGTAGCTGAAATCGTTGGAGGGAGGCAGTAGACCAACGATATCAATATGTATGTGGTCAAATCTTGAGTTGGAGTTAAGAAAACGACGAAACGGCGCACCGGTGTGACGATGAATGTTGACTGTTTGACAAGACAAACAGTTTCGCGTTGACTTCTTAGCATTACTGTTTATGACTCACCATATCAATCTTTCTTTCAACAGCTTAGTAGTAGCACTGACTCCGGGATGTGACAGATAACATGGTTTCTCAAAAATTATGCATCGCATAGCTGCTGGAGCAAAAGGTCGACATCTGCCAGTAGATGTATCACAGATTAATGAAAACAAAACACGTAGATCAGTGAAGAGTCTCTTTTCGGCGGCGAATTCATTTTCTTAGCTGGACGATCGCAAATGTATATATATGTGTTGTTTTGTAAGTATGTGTACATTAAGTTTGTCAAACAAAATTACAATTGGTTAAGGTTACTTTTAACTAAACAGGTGAAGGTTGGTAATACAAGTCAAGAAAATTAAGTGTTAATGAAACTAGGGTAGTAACAAATGTGACGCGTTGTCACAAACAGTTGTAATAATACGAATACTTTGATGAGTGAGTTTTACGCAGGATGCACAGAGAAGCAAAGTAGATAATACGAAACTATGTAAGAGATCTAAGTGAATACAAGAATTATGAGCAATTAAAGAACAGGCAAAGAAACAAAATTAAGTCATAAAAATAAAAACTAAAAACAAGTCAAAACATTGTTACCATGGGAGTAGAAGTGGTTGAGTAATCCTCTTTTGTATGCACAGCTCCGGTTTTTCCATGTGAATGACCAGAGCTTCAGCGATACAAAGGAGACGAAACCGTATTGCCTTTGATAGGTTATTCTTGACTCTGTAGATTACTTTGAAGGAGATGTTTGTTGAAATGCAATGATCAGTGTTAACCAAGTGTTCAGTTATCGCACTCCTTATTGCACGACTATTGCTTTTTCGCAACCATGCTCGATAGTATCACAGATTACTTTGGTTTTCGCAAAAAAAACTTCACTGAGTAACAAGGATGCCGTTTTAGAAGACAAAATCTTCTCTAGTTCACTATCATTTATAGTTGATATCGGGACATACAATGCTTTCAATGTGCATACGTGAAAGAGCGTCTGCAGTTTCATTGTCGCTACCGTTTACGTGTCGAATATTTGAGGTGAATTGGGATATGAATTCAAGATGTCGTAGTTCACAAGGCGAGTAATTATCTAGTCTGGCTGATAAGGATTTCGTAAGAGCATGATGATCGGTAACAACCTTCCATCATGCATCTAGAGTGTTTGATGGACAAATAAACAAATAAACTGCAACTCTCCACCA
Organism: Trichobilharzia regenti; assembly: GCA_944472135.2. Lineage (NCBI taxonomy): Eukaryota > Metazoa > Platyhelminthes > Trematoda > Strigeidida > Schistosomatidae > Trichobilharzia > Trichobilharzia regenti. The sequence continues at coordinate 130,111 of CALYDD020000428.1, read as the reverse complement.
AAGGTTCTGTAGCGACCCTGATTAGGTTTCAGTCGTTTTGAAAAGAATGCGAGTAGTTGTCACTCATCGTTTACTTGTTGTTGTAGAACTGTACCAATGGCATCGTTCGAGGCGTCCGCCATCAGGGAAAGAGGAACATCGTGTTTGCCTCTGACTATGAGCGTCTTCTCGTCTTGCTTGCACTTTCGAATGGTTTAAGAGCTTCGGCTGGCAATTGAAATGAATACCTGTGACCACGTTAATGGTCAGTTAACGGTTGCGAAGCTGTAGCACAGCTGGGAATGAAACGGTGATAAAATTTGATGGGACTACAAAATCTTCGTAATTTCTTAAAAGAATCTTGTAGTGAATAATCCCTAATGGGTTGTACATCATCAGGGACTGGTCCGATTCCTTCCTTAGCTGTGGATCAAATGCCCGAGGAATTTCAGTGAGGCCTTGTAGAACTCGCACTTGTCGAAGTTCAAGGTCAACCCATACTGGTGAAGTCTTTCGAATACAGTCTTCACATGTTTTAGAGGTTCTGCCTCATCTCCACTGTTAATGAGTGATTCATGAATGAGTGCAAATACGAAAGGAAGACACGGAATACTTGATCAGTTAAGCGTTGGAATATCTTGGATGCGTTCATTAGCCCAAAACGTAAGCGAATGAATTCGTATAATGCGAATGATATGGTAATAACCGATTTCGAACCGTCGTCCGGATGAATGGAAATGTGATGATAGGCTCTTACGAGATCAATCTTGGAGAAAACGTTACCATCCGGAAAACTGATGGCGAAATCGTGCATGTGTGGTTTTGGGTATCTGTCGATTGACGTTTGCTTGTTCGAAGCTCCGTAATCGCCACATGTCTGTGTTGATAGTCACCCACTAGTCACTCTAAGTTGCTGCACAAGATGTCTCCATAATATAACTTTATCGTTAATTTTATTTGTTCCACTTGACACTTCAAATCTCCATAACCAAATGATCTAAGGATTATGAACCGAATGCTTCGCCATCCACATCCAACCTGTCAAACATAGGATGGTTTGTCAGGACTGACTAAGATGCTTACGCGTGCAACTTCAATAATATCAATAACCCCACTATCAGAAATATGGCCAGTTACTCTGCATCTGGTAAGGCCTTTTCTGGATAACTGAGTTCTAAATGAATCATGTGTTAAAGGACTGGTCTACAGAAATCGATAATTCACGAAGAGGAAGCAGAATGACCGCAGGTGCTGACGCTGACAGACGAAATCTTAGGGTTGAAACAGAAGGCAGATTTGAAATTTGCCAAGTGGAGTCCTTGCTATAGCATTTGTGATATCCAGCTATCAATAAACGCATGTGCAGGTGGTGCAGTGATACCTTCGTTCCTTCACTGCCTTTGCGAAACACTTCTTCTGAACGAAAAATATTCAAAAGTCTAAAGGTCTTTGTTATCCTTTTTCTCTTAACCCTCTCTGTTTATTTTTGTACATTTATCTTTGTTTATTATTACAATTATCGCTATTTATCGTCATAATTTACACCCTTTATTCAAACATCCACTCACTATTATAGAATTTTCCACTGTTACTATCCGGACATACTATGAGTCATATTATCTCTTTCCTCAATATATGCCTCCATATGTTTCATTTCCCACGTTGGTTACTTGATGATGAACCTCTGATTGCAGTATTACTATCTCCGCCTCTTTAATACATACTACGTTGTGCTAGCCACTTACTCACATGACTTGTCAATTTTCCCACTCCTCACTCTACAAATCTATTGTGACTAATCACCAAAATTGTCTCCCAGTTCACAATAATTTGTGATCGATTTCAGCCTAGCACGATGCTTGTCACACAAAAACGATTGTTTATTTAAAAAACCCCATAACTGCTGATCTGTTATTCTACATTAAGTTCAAGGATTAGAAACATCTGTTCAATTGACGCTATGGAGAAAGTATTAAATTTATTACGTGAAACTTTACTAGAGAACGGATTTCCACCGAGATTTACCAACACAAACACGAAAGAAATGCCTCCCTCGCCAAAAATCACAACTGTTCCTATGAAAACTCTCTTCATGAACCTGAAATTCAAGGGAGGCTTCGAAGCAGAAATTCCTAGAAACCGCCTTTCAAATGTTTAGAGAAGACATTTCAAACAGCCACTTCACCTTTCATACTCTCAAACAGACAGTTAATCCAGTCTAACGTTAAGGATAATATACCAATTTCAGCCAACTTGATGTGCATTTATCAGTTAACTCGCTCGTGTGGAGCAAAGTATATCGACCATACGCAACGCCTAGTCCACAGACGTATTTTGGAACATTGTACAGCTTGGTGAGCCAGAGGAGAAAAGAAGAATAGTAGCAACTCCATCTTTGAACACCTTGTCATCTCTGGACATCGAGCAACCCCTCTGGCATGAATGCTTCACAGTGTTACACAGAGTCCCTCAATATCATATGAAGGGACTTCTCATACGCCATCTGAACATAGCTGTCTCATTAGCTATTCGGGATCTGAAACCGGACCTCTGTATTCAAAAGCACTACATACATCCACTCGCTCTACCGTGTCCAGAGTGACGTTCTCACTATAATTTTGCTTATTATTTACTGTATAAGCTTACTGTTATTCTTATTCTTCTTATTATTATTTTACTATCACTATTGCTTCCATCATGCACATTTTACTACCACTCTATTATTGTTTATTAATAACACTGCCTTTTCATACAGATTTTATATAAAAATACTTTTTCGGCCTCCCAGCAGTTCCAGTCCATTCTACACAATCTTATTGACTACTCCTTACGTCACATTCATTTCGCCATGCCAACATCGGCCAGTTTTCTTACTTCCTATGAGTCACCTCTTCTCGGCTCCACCTTACATCACGTAATATGTTTTTTGAAGACAAATCTTACCAGTATCTCATTAGTCTTATGATTTTTTTTGTCTAATAAATTTACGACTCTACAACAGCTTATGAAAATGAATCGTTGAAGAGGGAATTTTCTTCTCTGTTTTCGCCTTTTTCTTATGTACAAACATTGGAAGTATTCAAAGGAAGGAAAGACTCTCGTGGAATTTGTAATGTGTATTCAGAAATAAATTACAGTAATAAGAATCATGAGAACAACATCCCCCTTCATCATTCCATTCATTGTAGAATACGCAGGAAGCAAGGAAGAAAAGAAAATCAATTGAAACCTGAATACTCATCACACTGACACATGAGGATTGTGTCAGAAATAATCACTGATAACATGCCAATTGATGATGAGTACCAATGAAACTCAGTCAAACTGTTAATATTCATGTTCAATCTATTGAAAATTTGAAATAAAATTGATTCAGAATACAATTTTCGTTAGAGGTAACACGATCTGGGCAGTAGTAGTTAGAGGGAAGCATTTTGCTGTGCAAGTTCTTTCATGTAGTCCTCTATAATAGTAGAATACAGACGAAAATATGAAACAAAGCATTGAAATTACACTATCATTATTATTATCATCATCATTATTATTGTCGTTATTACAACTATACAAATCAGTCTGTGTCCATTTCAACACTAGGCATCTTATAGGTAGACATAACTACAGATGCTTGAAGGTCTATGCAGTTAATCAGTATAGGCAGTAGCATACTCGAGGGTTACATTGAGACTGTGGCAATATTATTGTTTCTTGGGTTCACTGTACAACACTCCTCATTCGTTTTACTGTTATATTATTATTACTGTTGTTATTCCCTTGCGTTCCTAGTGGGATATTGTGCTTCAACAACACACCTCCACTTTCTCCTATTTTCTGCCATCATCTTTAGGTGGGTCCATGATTTACCAAGCTCTCTCATCTCTTCCGCACATGACCTCCTCCATGTCACCCTCTCACTGACGACAACCCACTCATCGCTTCCTAACGGGATTCCACTGGAGCAATGGCCTGGCACGTGATGTTATTTGGTGGCCTCCTCATTGTATGCCCAATCAGTCCATCTTCATTTCCTCTTGCATATTTGTTGATCAATCTGCTCTTACTTGTTGGTTTGTTCCACTGCAGAGTTTCTTGTTGCTAATTCTTTCTGTTCAGCTGTCAGCTTGATCTTCAGTATGGAACCAGCGAAGGTAACTGTTGATGAAAGTTTGTGACAAGTTATTGGAAATCCTTTACTGACCTGTATAGAAGAACCGACATCACATTGGTGTTGTAAATGGGAAAATTGTACTTTTTATTGAGTGCGGAGGATTTTCAAACTGGTTTCAAGTTGATGAAGCCGTATCTTGCCTTTACGACTCCGACTTTGACATCTTCGTCAATTCCGCCTGTAGTGGAAACGATGCTTCCTGGTCAGATAAGTGAAGGAGGAAACCTCTGTTCAATCTTTTCCGTTGATGTTGATTGTTGTTGGTTGTTGTTGTTGTTGCTGTTGATTGGTTATTTTCATCACCTCCGTCTTCTCTGTGTTCATCTGTAGTCCTGTCTTCGCTTCCTGTCTCTTCAGCCAGTTTGTTTGTTTGTTTTCGCCTGCCTCTAAGTCTTCGAATTTGTGTGACATTAGACATTTTCCATCGACGGAATCTAGATCTTCTAGAGTGTGCCCGCAGCTGTCTTCCGCATAACCCAGTTCACCACAATTATAAATATCATCGGTGTTGCTTATCATTATGGTTGTTATTTCCATTTTCAAGCTTTCACAATTTGAGTGCCGAGTCAAACTGAATCATCATTATGAAATTACTTAAAATAATCCCAGAGTGTTTAGAAGATCAAGAAAAGATTTTTCCGTCTCCACTCTAGATGATTTTAGCGACTTGATGATTGGTTGACCTGTTACCAGTAAACAGTCTTATTGACTTAGAGTATGCACGGAGGGGTTGCTGATAAAATCCACTGTTTTCAACACCTTGCGGAGACATATTCAAATGTTGTTTGGTATGCATGTGATTTGCTCGTGCTGTCAAATGTAGGATGATGCTACAGGACTGGAATACACCGTTTCGTAGCATCAACACAGGGAGTGGAGTGGTAGAGTGTGTTGACCACTTCACTTATTTGAGAAGCTGCACCATTCCCAACGGACTGATTGCTGAGGAAATCTCAGCATGAACACGAAACTCTTGTGTGATACTGGCGAAAATACGTCAACTCTGGCGTAGACTTGATATCCGGCTGGCTATCGATGAAAGGATGTGTGTACTGATTGGCAGTCCCTTCCTTTACGTCTGTGAGATGTAACCATTGAAAGTGGAGGACATGGAGAGGACAGTTGTGTTTGACTACAGATGCTCGTGCCCTTTCTAACGTGTTAAGCGTTGTAACATGGTGAAGTAAGCAGGTCAAGTGGACCAATGAGGTTATGAGAGTGAATTGATTGGGGGTCTAGCACGTGAAACGTGTCGCTCATGCTTGGCCATCGTCATCCTTGTTGAAGAAAGTAAGCTGAAATAGAACTAGTTTGAGAAAGAGTGGTCAAGCCGAAACCTGATATCAGTCCATGAAGTCTTCGACAGTTGGCTTGAACAAGCCTCGTAGTGAGGTGTAGACATGTCGTCTGGTTAGTGTCCTTATAGATAGTAAGAACCAATGGCTATGGACTAGTTGTGATATGGTTCAAAATCGTTGTCAGTGACGCAGATACATTCATTTTTTGTAGGGTGCTCTATCCATTGAACCCTCATATCTTTCCATGTTATTATTCTTCCTCCCTCACATTTCTACTTATTACCGTTCCTTTCAAATCTCTTTTACTCCATCTCCCATTTTTCTACGTTTGTGTGGTACAACGAGGGTGACAACTTGGACTGCTACACTTCAATGCAAAGTTCAGTATTGAAACTCAGTCAGTCAGTCAGTCAGTTGCGCATACGGATAGCTATGCTGACGAGTGGGTACCTTCACTGATTTTATCATCCTGAAGGAATTTCCCACTGATTTTTGTATTTACTCATGTATTCTGAATGTGCGTTAACTTTTCGGTGAACATGTTTCTCTCCGATTCATGAATTTGATATTGTTCTGGATGATATAATAGTTTTCATTGGATGACATACTGTTTTTCATTTTGCCGAAATCATTCCTCAACCTTCAGAATAATAATAATAATAGGATTAATGAATTGAAACTGTGAGCACAGTTTACTAAGTCGTGCAGTTAATTAACTTTCAATTTGTGACTACACTATACATCACATTTGTGTTGATGGTGATTATCTCAAAAACGATTTAAACGGTTGAAAACAGAATGAATTGTTGGTATTAGGCAGTTGGAGGTAGTCAGCACAAAGCCCTGTCTAGACGTAGGTTTCGTGGTAGCTGGCACTCAGCAGCAAGGCATATCTGCAACACTGGAGGAACTCATGTTCCTTCTCAGATTCAAACCCTTGTCACCCAGTGCTGCAGTCAGAGACGATACCACTGACGCTATTCACGCTCGTGATTCACCCCTCCCTGTAGGATGACTGTGTTGGATACTTTTGATTGGACACTAGTCAGTAACCAGTTTAATAAGATAAATAGAAGATCGCAAAAGAACATGGTGTTTCCCAACTCCCGTGAAAGTCAGTCAACTCACCTCTCACTGTTTCAAACCACTCGTCAAATATCCGCCCTTAATTATATTAGCAAAAACACGGATGTGATTGATAATTAAGACGACATCATCAAAATAACAAGAGAAAAATTAAAATTTCATCGTACACATCACAGCTGAGTTTTAGTCAGAAGAGTAGAATTGAAATTCGTCACTATAAGGTGTACATCTGATTGAAGCAGAAGGTGATTATATTCAGCAGTCAAGTGTATTCTGATGTAGTTCTCCTGGAGATCATTTGGAAGCATATTCGATTGTGGTGTGTGTGTGAGTGTGTGTGTGTGTCTGTGCGAAAGACGTCTACACGTATGTGAAGTGATGAAATTCACTTAGAATGGAATGAGTTTTCGTTGGATTGGCAAAATATGTATAAACCTAATAAGAACACTAATCTCTAATACTACTACTTCCAGATCCTGTTAGAAGTACTCCTCATTTGAAATACATACACAAACCGTACACACTTCGTTACTTTCACAATCAATTCGAAGTAAATGTGTGAGGGTGCCAGCTCTCAAGTAAACTATTAACAATAATAATAATAATAAGAATTTTTGACAACGGCTCTTTTTTCACCAATCACTGACTTATTATTTTGAGTAATGAGTCGAAGTTTCAGTTTCACATGTAAATAAGCGGTGTGTTTGAAAGGAATTATGCCACATTTTAAGCTTCCTGGCCGACAGCAACAGCAACATCAATCAGTACACATGAGAGAAATTTGAAAGAATCAACCTCCTTCACCTGCCCATCTACTTGGGAAGCATCCTTTCAACTACAGGCCGACGGAACTGATGAGGAGGAGATCTGTGTGGAGATCGACAGCACTCAGCATCAAAGTGAAAATTAGATCCGGGCTTTCAACTCCAATGTGAGGTAAGTGCTAATTTATGGATGAGAGACTTGGCGCTGCATCATGAAGAGCACTTCATCAACAGCTGTTTTTGTCCAATACTCAAGATCAGATAGCCGGCCAGAAACGATCAGCAACAGGATCTCTGGCAATGAGCGAACCAACCATGTAGGAACCGATTGTGAAACAAATATGCAGGAAGAAATGGAGGTAGACTGGCCATACTCTGAGAAAATAAACTATCAAGAAAGTGACATCACACCCCGAGCCATCGCTTGAGTGCAACCTGACCGAATGGGAAGCGGAGAGTTGGTCGTCAGTACGAGGGTGACATGGAGGAGGTGATGTGAAGAGGAGATGAAAACATGTCGGCAGACGTGGAGTCAGGTGTAAACGTGAGCAGGGAACCGAGCTCAATCGAGACGCGCGGCTGGAGCCCTTTGTTCCTCTAGGAACTGAAGGAAACAATAATACATACAATAATAATGAGATTGCCTAAAAATCAAATGCGAAGACAACAAATCACAAGTTGTAATCACATATATTATTCCAGAGGTTGTTGAATACTTGTGTCTGGTGTTCTATTTTCTCCAATAGACTTGAGACGAGGAAGAGGGCAGTCAAAGAGATGACAGGCTCATCATTGTTTAAATGGAGAAATAGTTAAACAGACATTTTGATAAGTGAGTAGTCTCATTATCGGTGTGGGTATTTTCATCAACACCATATTAGCATATCAGTTTACAACACAATAAATTTTTTCACATTTGTGTTGTGAATATATCTCAAGGAAGGTATGATTAGGAGACTTGTGAAATCAACTTACTTCTGGTTTCTAGAGATTCCCCTTCATGTTGGATTACTTCAAAATGAAATAAGGTGGAAATTAGACTCAAAAATGATACGTGAACTCGTAAGAGCATTAATGGTCTCATGCATGTCACAAACCAATGGATTCGATTGATTCTCAATTCAGAGAAGACTAGAGACACTGAGTATCGGTGATGATTCGTGATAACCTATTTCAGTGTCTTGATTTAGTTTCCTGAATCTCTCCCTGATACATATAGCTCACTGCTAATTTAAGTTGGAAATCAGGGAGAAGGTGTGTTGAACACACTTTTGCTACCATTTATGCTTAATATCACAAGTGCACAGTATAATCTGATCTGAAAGGACTTATTAGTCATTCTGTAGTATTTGAAGTTTTAAATTCAACGAATTAGTGTTGTGTAATGCCTAGCCATGCAATTCATTATTGATAAATTGAAGTGAGTTTCGATAATGATCGTTTCTGAGGAATGTTCATTCATATCCGAATAAGTTGACTATTCGAAGAATCGATGAATTAAATGTCAGCGTGATATGGACATTTTGAAAAACAGTTAATTTTGAAATTCTTCCACAATAAGGAAAAAACTAATTCAAAGACTATCTCTCATAGCATAGTGAACCTACCGACTGGTTGTGAATCGATTAAGTTGGTGATTTCTGGAAAGCAAATGAGCGAATGTTAAGGATTACATTTTACGGAATATACACAGTGGAGCATAGGAATTATTAAAAAGACGGTTGCAGCGAAGACAGTTTCCTTTCCGACGAAGTCATCAACTAGACAAAGCTATGTGTTCATGTACTTATATTAAATGTGTGAGAATGTTTCAGGATTATTTCAGGTCAGAGGTCAGATTAATAAAGTTACTAAGTGTAATAAACAGAAGATGCGTACTGGTACTATTCTAGAAATATTTCATTTCACGGGTCAAATTAATAATTCCAATGTATAATAATCAGGAAGATCAGGTAGAAAAGACAAAATAGGATTATAGTTACTAGAAAACTAGTCAGTTTGTATAATTACGGGTTAATGATGTAGCATTAACGAAATGGGTAGGAGATAAATATGACAGAGATAAATGGGAAGGTTGGAGAAGAAAATTGATAGGATAATCATTATTGGTGAGACTGAGATGGCCATGATGTCCACGGCAGGGACAATCGTTGAACGTATTTCTTCTCCACATATAGAGTAGGATTGAGCTTTTGGATAGCCAGTGCTTCAGCTGTTCCTGGATGTCTTGATCTCACTCGTTTTGATAGGTTGGATCGGATCTTGTATTTTGCTTTGAAGGACTTTTCAAACGGGGTTGAATGTGCAGAATTCACCAGATGTTCTGTTATCGAACTGTTCACCACTTTGCTCTCTTCCCCCTTGCTAACCATGCTGGATAGTGTTCCCGTGAGTGTTTTACATTTTAGCACTCAAAATGTGTGTGATTTCCATATAGATAATGAACAATAGGTGGAGAGGAACAGATAACTGATGTCTTTCAAAGTGTTCATGGAGAAACGTCTTAACCTGAGTGATGAGGAATATGAACCCTAGAAACAAGTGACTTCTGGTTGGTGATGAGGAATATACGACGGATAATCATTTGTGAAATCATTACTGGAGATGTCGCTCATTTTTATGAGTGTGTACATTTTTTCATAGTTTTATTGGTTTGCTGAACAAATCCTGTGTACTGCCATACACCACAAATCCATTTGCCATATACTCTGTTATTTCCACTTTCTAATGTGATGAATACCAAAACATTCCAATAATTCTGCTGGTGAACTTTGGTCAACAGACAACACACATCTGAGGATAACAGTAACTTAGGAATATATTAGCTGACGTGTGGGAGTTGACGATTTCGCTAGTCAGAAGCTGTGATGTGAATTGGAAGATGGATGGGTGATGAAGTTTCTGAAACATGAAATTTTTAATTGGGTAAGATGTTGTATAACTTGAGGTGGAAGATGTTATAAAAGTACCAGGTGACTGTTATATATTTGACTTACGGGCTACTTCATTCAACCAGTTCAAAAATATTTCGACTTTAATAAATTTGGATGAAAAGAAGTGCAGAGAATTAATTGAGTATATGTTCATCAGTTTATGTATGTGTGCATGGGTGTGTGACGAATAAAGCAGTTGATGTGAAAACTGCAATGTCTGTGAATCGAGAGTTAGTCAGTATTCTGCTTCAATGCTAGTTAGTATTTCATCTTGAATACTTCAATTCGTTACCTGAAGTAGTAAATTTTTAATGTGTATCGCAGCGAGTCTGAGTCTGAATTACAATATCCGCCTTATATTGCGTATGTCTGATGTCTAACTGATTAGGCAGCATTCAGTTGACAAACCTCCCAACACTTGCAGGTGCACATTTCAATCCACCTACTCCTATACAGCTAAGTACAAAGGCTGCGCTAACGAATATCACTTTATCAGCATTGAAGTCGACAATATTTTGGACGACATTCCTTATTCATTCATTTATTCGTGAAAATTCCACCTCTTCAATTCAGTAGACAGACCATTTCCGGTTTTCAGTCTACCACTTACAAAGATTCTCAGGCTAAATAGCGATTTCTCATTTCTCACCTCCTTAAAAACTTCCATTAAGTGATGTTGATTTCACCTAAGCTGCTTATTCATATCGTCATTCTGTCTTCATATCTGACGCATAAATCCTTTCATCCTTATCACATCTTTCAAATTACACTATACCATTCATCGGGATTTTATCGACCATGATGGCCTCTTTTTGCCTTGATTTGTGAATATCAATCACGCATGGGAGAATGATATCAAAGAAACCAGTTTCCTGGTTATAATCTCCAGCAATTACTTAGGAGTAATACAAACCTTCATTGTCCTAATCGATAAGACTGTCCAATGAGAAAGCAAATGAGGCGACCAAAGAGAAATGTGTAATCTGACTCTATGGCTGTTGCAGAAATCAAAGTTGAAGGTAGAATAGGAGATATGGCTTCTAAGAATACAGCGATGACACTTTTGTGATGGAGACGTCATCACAGCAGTTCTTTAGATATTTTGACAATGAGTTATCATTACTCTCTTGTTGCAGTGTGATACTAGCAGTGGCTTCAGCTGGATGTCTCTATGGAGTGGCCTTTTCTGTTAGCCAGTTATTAGTACTTAGAATTTTGTCACCAGTGTTCACTTAGTCATCATAACATTTTTGTCAGATGAGAATCCGTCTCAATCTTGCTCAACTTGTTATTTAATTATATTGCATCACGTTTCGAAATGGAACTTACTTCTCTCCCCAATTGTAAGTGTGAGATTTCTGCCAGCTGAAAGTTTGAAAAGAGAATAAAATTAAATGAGAGAGTGTAGTGACATTTCGCCCTGGAATTTCAGGGTTTTTTGTGTGTGGAAATAAATTCATCACAATCTCAGTGGTTTGTATAACAGAAACGTGTGATAGACAGTTTATGAATTTCGACAGTAATGCCCATATCTTTATCAGCCTCAGTCAACAGCTGGCTTTATGACAGTGACACATGTCAAGTGAACCATAACGTAAAACTCAGCAAAGCCTTTGAAGTGAAGACAGGAGTAACATTTCGGTGTTTGATACCACTTATGACATTGGAGATTGTGGTGAGTGGAGTGGATCATGTGACAGACTGTGCATGGGAGCTAGAAGACAGAAATATGTTGGACTGATAAGAAGACTGTTGAAGATCTGGACTTCGAGGACGATTTTAGTTTAACATCAAAGAGACTTGAAGAATTGCAGGCGAAAACTAACAAGTTCACAGGAGAAGCAGCAAGAGAGGACAACACCAAAATTAACTGAGTTCTTTTTTATGGTTTAGAGAACTGACGAGTCATCGGAAGCACTTCCAATAGACTACCAACTTCCGCTAACAGCTATGTTCCTTCTATGGTGGTGATCAGATAGCCTAGCGGAAAGTGTAAACAACAAACAACTCTAACAGTGCGACCGACCGAGATCATACTGCTAAATAAATATGTGGGTGAAAATATCGATGGATCAGGCACACGCCGAGGAGAACGCCGATTGAAGCCCTATCTTCCACTCGGAACCAAGAATAGTAATAATCTAATATTCAAACTAAGAGTCGATTAATCTATCAGTTTAGTGCAACAAGGATCTCAAACGCCACATTCTGACGTTGCCTTTCACACACTGAATCTAAAAATGATCTTTAAATTGGTGTGGACTAACTCGATTAACTTCTTCTTCATATCACAATTCTGAGTTTTAATCCTTGAGTCACTTTTCCCCTCTTCTCAATCAGGAGATAATTTCAAATCACTGAATTCTTATATAAACACATTTATGTTATGTCTATATTGGAGATTGTTTCAAATCATGTAATCATTGTCTTTCGTGTACTGTTGTGCCGAATACTACTGATAGTATTTGTTAGTAATATATAAAGAGACGTTCATCGCCTGGCATAAAAGCATCAAATATCAGGGAGATACATTTGATTTCAGAGAAGGGAAATGATACAGCGCTGTGGAGATTCATAGGGAAAAGTGAAAGGAACACAAAGAAAGACAATATGAAGTAAGGTGAGAAGCCCCACGTAATAGAAGATCTATGCAAATAAGATGTTCAAAATCGGGCTATTCGAAGATACCGATCTCAACAAGTCCAATGTTCATATTCTCGTAGAAGTCGTCTCACTCCTTTTCTCCATGTAATACTAGTCAATACTTGACAGACAGCTGAGTGTTGCTTGAAGGACACAAACATTTATTGCCTTTAAAACATCTTACCAGCGTCTGTGAACGTAGGCATTGGAGATACGTCTAAAATGAAAGTGTGGATAAATCACCAGTGAGTAAACACATTGTAACAATAGAAGGTAAGACACGGGAGCCAAGGTATATTTTTCACTAATCAAACTGCTGTTTATATATCTACACTTTATATTCGTTAACCACTTTGTTAGCTGAGCGTGTAATTTCAGTTTACACCAAACAAAATCAAATAGAATGTTCAAATAGATATATCATAAAAATAGGCCATACAATTAGGCGTGTTTTTCGTCGGATTTCCGAACATAATGCTGCATATGGGTGAATTAAATGTCAAAGAAAATCTATTCGTAGTGCTACTCAATCTCAGCTTGTGGATACACAACACAAGATTGATGTCAACGAGGCGTCTTTCAAAGTCATTTACTGCATACCGCTAAATCTTAATTTCGCCTTAAGAGTTCGTTTACTAAGTATTATTATATTTTTATTATTATTATCATTTAAGCATCCTTAGTGAACTGTAATTCCATCGTGATTTCACTTTACAAATTGATATTGTTTAAAAAACACTAATATTGTTATCGACTACCATTCTAGAATATTCTATGTATATGAGCACATATGTAACTGCAGAGCCATAGGAGGAAGAAATGATCGAAAAGGATATTCTTCGCTGAATTATTTTGTTTTTTATAGATATCGTATTCTGTTCACAATGGGGAAATGAACCATGAGTATACATGAGAATAACATTCCGTCGGCACACATTCTCTGTATCACAACATATGTAACTAAGAGTATTCCTTTATATGACATTAGATGGTTGGAGGCAATCGGCCACAGGAAGCCCCACCTCTGACCTAGGTTTCGTGATAGTTGGCACTTATCTCAGAAGGGACATGAATTCCTTCAAGGTAGTTGCAGATACGCCTTGCTGACTGGTGAGTGTCAGCTAGCACGAAACCTAGATCCAGCTGGGCTACCTGTGGCCGGTTGCCTCCAACCACCTAATATCACCAAATGAATGTGCACCGTGATGGCGAGCGATCTACCTAGAATGGTGGCCATATTGCAAAACCTGACTGACTGGTAGAATTCAGTGTACACCAAGGGAAGGACTAGACGCATAAGACTAGTTACCAGTGTCCAATCAAAGTATTCCTTTATATGTTCACAGGTAATATGAACTTTTAAACTAGACAAATTAGGTGGAACAAATACGAAACACGAGTACACACTTGGAGAGCTAAGGTCAGTGAGACACACAGGGCTGATGACGTGGAAATGTGATGTAGTATTATTAATGATAGTAAAGGAATATTAACTGTTACTTGATGGTAGCATCTGGGTCATATACAAACTGTAAACTATTCAGAATTTGTGACTAAACTCTACTCGTCATGATATTCTCAGTCAACAACATGAATTACATTTCGAGAGCACTCAAGGTAACAAAACCGAGTCAGTGAATATCAGTGACTAGTTCAAATAGATTCATCACTTACCCTTAGTTCCGTACACTATCGCCAATAGTATGAATTGTATCAGAGAGAATTTCATCTTTCTTGAATAACTTACTGATAAGGCACTGACTGAGTGTGTTTATATACTATTTCTGATTTCTTATGTAGCCAATAAACTGTGTTGTCATTCTTCATCTACAAAGACAATTGGTCCAGTGAGTCTGTACTTCTTCATCACACACTGGGGGCTTACTTCAATAAAGAAAAGAAAATAAGGAATTGCACAGAAGTAGGGGTGTTATTAGGTGTGTTATTCTCACACGCTATCACATTAGAACCAGTCTCAAATTCCACATTGTTTCAAAGTGATTGGCAATGACAAAGTGTCTTGCATCCTCAGTTAAGAGACTAGTCGTTGGTTGGTTGAGACACCTGAGTAGACAATACATCAGACAACATTTTGGTTACCAGTGCAATAGGAGATCATAATGTCTGCATATCGACACCTTTAAATAAAGCATACGTCTCCACCACCGGGAAATCAATACAACACTCAACATCACTTCCCACACAAATTCAAAATACACACTAATTTATTATGCTGATAACGCTGATACGTGCGTGACACATCTGATGTCTGTCTCACTCTCGATAAAAACAACTACAATTCTAGGCGTGAAGAAGAAGAAGAAGTGGAGGAATTCGCATCTGACGATTTATCACACCACATATCACCCACCATATGATGATAAGACATAATGAATAGGCGATGACCTGGATTTGAATCTGGCCAACTCACTATTTCACTCTTTCACACATAGTTACTTGTAGCCTATTGTTTCCAGTGATGATGAGGTGATTTATCTGTCTGGATGACGTAGTTATTTCGTGTGGTGTGGTGTGATATGGTGTGGTGTCATGTCATTTCTTGCCTTGTGAATATTCTTCATCTTGTTTTATGAGTACTGATAATTTTAGGAATGACAGTAATCATCGTATATTTGTGATTTGTACTCCTCTGTCATATTCCACTCTCTCTGCTCACTCATTTGACTTTGCAGGTAATTCAGTGGTCGTTGTGTTTCACTGTGGATTTTTTTCGTGGTGGAGTTCGATGGGTTGGTATTGAGACTACTGAGAACTGTGGTATAGTGTGAATAATCAGTATACACATTGTTGTTAGGTGGAAGTCAATCAGAGTGAGAAGGTGTTGTAGGATCTGTGTGAAATCATTATGATTGCTTAGATGGTTTGACTGGTGATGATGTGGGTTGGTGTGGGTTGGGTCGAATCCTATTGATTGTTATCGTCACACATTGTATGTTACAGCACAATTTCATCACATGCATTTATAACTGGTCCCATCTTCACCAACTTTCTTATACTGATTTATTATGTGAATAGCCCCACTGAATACAAGAACGCGAAGAAAAGCAGACTAGACAGGAGAAGCCAGCTATCATTTAAGTAATGTTAATATTAATAATAATAATAGCTTTATTCCAAAAACAGTATCAATGATACAGCAAGGAATTTTCAGCATTCAGTACAAGATTGCATCTAATTTACTCAAAACGGCAAAAAAAATTATAAATAAACATTACATAATAATAATAATAAAACAATTGTTACAGCAGCTACATAGCAAAATACGGCGAAAAATATGCATAAAGGATAAAATTGTAGTAATAATGGTAATACCAACTAAAATAAAATAGCAGAGTAATAATTAAACGATGGAAAGTGTGACACCATAAAATACAGAAAGATGAACGATGAAAGTGTCGATTCACTGTGATAATTACATAGTAACTTATGTGTTTCACGTCTAACAGAGTCTTCATCACATAAAGTACGGGCTAAATAGGGTATTGTAGAATTTCTGTACTTAGTGGTACGAGCATATAACTTTTTATATTGACTTCTCGTCCTACCTGATGAGATACAAGAGGATAGGTGTGAATAAAAGGGGTGCAGAGGGTCTGACAGTATAGCCTTTGCCCATTTTGTACAGGAATTTATGTGTCTCTTGACTATAGTATTGGCGAGCTCACGCAGTGGCATACCACAAGCCCTACTCACAGCATTTAATACTCTTCGTAATATGATAAAATCTTTTTTGAGAAGCCCAGGAAAGATTAATGGAGAGCAATCGAGTACAATAGGTAAAATACAGGAGTTTAAAAATTGCAAAACTAAAGGTTGGTTGATACCTGATTGTCTTAACTTTTTAATGTAGAAGGTAAGACGAAACATTTTCTTAGAGATAGATAAGATGTGGGATGACCATGAAAGGTCAGAGGAAAGAACTAATCCAAGGTATTTAATGCTTGACTTGGTTTCAATTTCTGTGCCATCTATGCTACAGGAATCATGCGAACTAACTAGTTCATGTAAGTCACGTCGATGCTTGAAAGTAAAGTCAACTGCCTGACATTTGGAAGGATTTAATATAAGACCATTTGACTTGGACCATTTGTTGATGTCCAACAGAAAGCTATTAAGTTTGGAGCTGTCAGACTCGGAAGTGATAGGCAGTGATACAGTCAGATCATCTGCATATTTGACAAAGTTAGTTTCGTTTGAATGAGGCAGGTCATGTAGGAAGAAAGAAAAAGAAAAGGAGAGAGGACAGCACCTTGTGGAACACCGGATTTTGTAAGCGAGGTAGAAGAAGATTTGCCGTTATATACAGTATACTGCATTCTATCAGAAAAATAGGAATGCAACCAACTCTTTGCCCAGGATCCTGTTTGTGTCAACGATAGCTTATTTAACAAAAGGCCCCTAGGTACAGAGTCAAAAGCAGATGTGTAGTCTAAGAAAGCACTACGAACATATTTAGCACCTTTGTCTAAACAAGAGACAACATTGTGATATAAGACAACCGCAGCATCCAAGGTACTTCTACCATGTTTGTATGCAAATTGTTTAGGATCATTAAAAGGTTTCAATGAGGGTTCAAGACGAAGTAAAAGTAATTTTTCCATCAATTTTAAAAAGGGGGAAGTAATTGCAATAGGCCGAAATTTAATATCAGAACCAGAAGATGGTTTTGGTATGGGGATAATTTTAATGTTTTTCCATGCAAAAGGTAGAACGTTACCGGAAAAAGAAGCATTAAAAATGTTAGTAAGAGGATAACACAAAATATCAGCACAATTCCTGAGGACAATGGCAGGTATGCCGTCAGGACCAAGGCTTTGAGAAGGCTTAAGAGACCGGAGACATTTAAGCACATCAAGGGTATTAAAACCACTAAAATTATTGTCAATATGATTTGTATCATTTGGAAGGGTATCAACAGAAGAGCGTATGAAAGATTTATTAAGAGTGTCGACATTAAGAGATGGAACAGAAATACATCGCTTACCGTTAGTAATTTCTTTGAAAAGTTTCCATAAATTAGAAGGGGTTTTACATGACAAAAATCTTTGATTATATAAAACATTTAGTCTTTTCATTTCCAGTTTTATCAGAATATTTAACTTTTTTACACCAGGCTTATCATTTGTTTTGAACAACAGTTCTTTATCTCTACGTAGCTTTTTGAGATATGGCGAAGATAAGCGATCAAATCGAATGAATAATGTTTCTTTAGGACAACATATTTCGAAACAGAATTTAAGATAATCAGTAGTGTTTGTGATTGTTTCATCTAATGTTTGTTCTGTAAATAAGTCCCAGTTAGTGTCTTTCAACATGCATCTGAGCTTGTCTAGGTTGTCTTGTGAGTAGCATCTCCGTTGAACTTTACTGTGGAGGTGAGAGAGGACACCTTTGTGTGATTTGGAATATATTTTAGGCAGTACACGTATGATGCAGTGGTCAGAGTTAAGTAAAGGAGCACGTTTGCGAGCTTCATATATACCAACATCATTGATAAATACTAAATCCATGTTTTACCAAGACGAGTGGCAAAGTTAATAATATTGTCATGACCAAGTGATATAAGGAAGGAGTGATCGCATGCATTAAAGTCGCCAGTTACTATTGATAAAGAGTTCTCGAAGCAAGCTGCAGCAAAAGCGGTGAATTCATCAGCGAACATAGATAAATCCAATATGGTACAGCCAGGAGAGACATAAACATTAGAAATATAAATGAATTTGTATTTTGACAGGTGTTTCGGGCGACATCTCACAGTGATGCAATCAATGTAGTCATTCGAGAATTTGAAACAAACTTTGTTAGAAATGGACCATTTTGAGTGAATAAAAGTTGCAACACCTCCGCACATTTTTTCTTGGAACAAACACGGTCTTGTCGAAATACATTAAAATTGTTTAGAGACACAATATTGTCATCATATGAGTCATGGAGCCAGGTTTCTTGTAGAGTGACAATACCAGTATTGTGGTAAATTCCGGACTGAAAATCCAGAATTTTGTTAGGCAGGGACCGGCAGTTGGTACTAATGATAACTGGAACAGTGGTGTGATGTATGGGTGTAGATTTTAAGGCACGCTGCCAACCTCCATGGTGCTTTTTCTTGAGTTTATTGCAAATATGAAAGTTTTTGGGTTTAAAACGTTTTATAAAATCCCGGGAGTGGATAATACGATTAGAATGCATAATGTGATATGTAAACACCAATAAAATACGAGTAAATAGATGCAAAATGTATATGGTATATGGTAGCCCAAAATGTTCAAACAGGCCGCCAAAGTCATTCGATGTTCGATGAATGAATAAAGTTAGGAGAACGTGTATTCACCTCAGGAGAAGTGAATCGGATGTATGTTGTTAACATAACATTAGTTAATATTTGCATGACAAGAAAAGGCCACATTCCCTCCACCCTTCCCTATGAATCATATCCCCATTGGAACTGGACAAATTGTGAACGGTTAGCCTACCATATTTTTATAATCGTCTATGATGGGAAAGTGAGATTGTGTATGCATGCATGCATGAGAAACGTAATCATGTTTTCCCATTTCAAATCTTTGTTCCATTCATGTTCGAAACTTGCAAATCAGTTAGCGATTTCTGCTTCGTATATTTCGATGATGTGGAATGTCACCACAGATTCCCTGTAAAACCAAATTATTCACATCACAATATGTGATCTCCTTGATAGCGAAATCAGTGATCGATTCAGCCAAAATTATTATTATTATTTTCTTTGGTTTCGAGTGGAACGTAGGGATTCAACAACATATCCACACTTTCTTCTATTTTCTACCGTCCTTCAAATTTTGGTACATGATTGACCAAACACTCTCACCTCCTATTCTCATGACCTCCTTCACTTCATCCTACGACAATTCATTCGTTGTTTCTTATTTGGATTTCACTTGACAGCCTTGTGCGTGGTTTCATTCAATGGTCTTCTCAACGTATACCCGATCCATCTAAATTTCTTCCTGATTATTTTTGAATGATACGCTCTTGTTTGGTCTGTTCGAACAGTTCCTTCCTACTAATATGTTTTGGTCATTCGATCATTAGTATGGAGCCGGAAAAAGCAGCTGTCGGTAAGAGTCTGTAGTGGCCTGTTGGAAACCCTTTCTGTGACACGCAGTGCGAGATTCTGACCCGTATAGAAGGACCGACTTGACACTGGTGTTGAAAATCCGAATCTTGTTCTATATGCTGGCTGATTGAGTGCAGAAGATTTCCATACTGCTTTTAGTTTGATGAAGGCGTATCTTGCCTTTCCAATTCTGGTTGACTTCCTTTCACATATTCATCCGTTCTTTTGTAGTTGAAGAAATGCTGGCTACCTAGATAAGTGAAGCAACGGGGAAGCCTCCGTTAAGTTCTCCCCGTTGATGGTGATTGGTTCTGGTTGTTGTTGTTGTTTCTGTTGGTTGATTATCTTCATCACCTCCTTCGTCTGTATGTTCACATTCAGTCCTGTCTCCACTAGCTGCTTCTTCTGACAGTTTGTTGGTTTTCGCTTTCCTGTATGCCTTCGAGTTTGTGTGATATTAGACACATGTCGTCTGAGAAGTCCGGATCTTCTACAGTCTTCTTATTGGTGATCCAACAAATTCCTGTCTTTTCACTACATGTGCACAGTTTGACGCATACTCCTGTCAACCACAATTAAGAATATCATCAGTGATAATAGAGAACCAGATTGTTTTACTCTTGTATTCACTCGGAATGCCTCGTTAAGTTTTGTATTGTGGATCACCTGACATTTGGCATTGTCATATTGCGAACTGTTGAATGAGGCCGATATAGATTTGGGGCACTATATGCCGTAGTCCAGAAGTAGTTTCTAAATTACTTCTCGACCAACGCCGTCTGTTGAAGGCCTTTTCGAATTCCATGAAGTTGAGGTAGGGAGGTGTTTGACTGCCATTCTATGCTTTGTTCGATGATGACGGTGAGCAGCGTTGCAATTTGTTCAACACATGATTTGCCTGTCTTGAATCCAGCCAACTTTTTCCGGTGGAGCCGGAGGAGTTCTGTATCCAGTGCATCGTTTATTCTCTCTAGGATTATGCGACTTAATAATTTACATGCTCTGGACAAGATCATTATACCACAGCAGTTCTTTCAGAGGGGTGACTCTCCCTTCTTTAGTAGGTTGACAAGGTGACCACCCTTTCTTTCAATCACTGGGCGCCTTTCCTTCCTTCCAAAACTTTGGCAACAACGATGTGAGCACATCTGCCACAGTCTCTTGGTCCATTTTCAGTGTTTCGGGGGAATTCCCTCTGGCCCCGTTACATTCCCGCTAGACTTCAGTAGCTTAGTAGAATTCCTAATTTCTGCAATCATTGGAAGACTGTCGTCCACTGGCAGGTAGTTCTGCAACAACTGGTTTTGGTGGTTCTCGTATTTCTGGGCGAGTTGCAGGTGATGGGGATCGATTCGATAGTCCGTTAAAACGAACCATCCATTGTTTTATTTGTTTCCTCCCCTTGGAAATCAGGTTCCCTTGAACACCTTTTATTGGTTTCATCGACTGCGTTGATGATACAATGTTCTGGGGTCTCTGTTACCTGCGGACACACAGTTAGTTCTAATATTCTCCCCCCACACACACACACGGGTTTCCTCAGTGATTCCATGCATTGTCTCCGACTTTGCTCTGCCCTGACCTCATCTGTAGTGAAAGTGTCCATTATATATTTGTCCTTCACTTTCTGCATGTTGAATTTGAATTGCAGTGGCCTGTGTCCAGTTGTTCTGAAGGATTTTAGCTTCACTTTGAAGGTTCCTTCTACTAGATGATGGTGTGGGCCCACATCTACCCCACCCATTTTCCACTTTGTGTCCAGGAGACTAGCTGCGTCTCCACCTTCTTCAGCAGCATTGAGATGAAGCCTATCCTGGTTTGTGCTGAGTCCATCAAGCGAAATCCATGTTTCAAGTCTTGTGTATATCCTTGTGTGTGTATGTGCTTGTACACGCTGCCTCCAATCACCGCAGAAGTCTGAGGAGATTTCTCTATCATGATCCTGGACAAAATTGGTTCCCACTGCATTACAGCTTTGGCTGCCTGTGATGGCATCATTATAGCCACTCACCGCCTCAGTTTGCTCATGGTTACCGTCTGGTCGATGAGACCGGAGTAGATTACTGACTCAGTAGTTCACAATTTCGACAGTCTACATCCATTCTATTTACTCTCGAAGATTCCCATCACTTTCATACCATATCTTAGCACTATTTTGACTAACACGGAAGCCTTCCCAGCTTGTTTCGTACATTTTACGGACATTCGACGTCCCCAATTTTTTTGGCTTCCATCGAGAGAGAGAGAGAAGACACATCAGCTGACTGGCTGAATAGCTTCCCGAAAGCGCACTTTCACCAGCCCGCTGTGTCATTTCGCCTTTCAGATTCCAGCAAAGAATAAGATAATTGGCATTCGAATTTTTCGTAATTTTAATTTATTTTATGTGAGTTGAAGTTTATCTAGCGGTTTGGTAGGTTTCTTGGTGTGGGGTTGACAGGTCCACGGAAAAGCTACCCTCTTCATCCTGGCCTGCGACGGCTAAGAAACCGGCAAAATAGTTACCTAGACGAGATTATAAAGCAAGCACAGACTAGCAAATTTATTTGTCACTGATTGACTGGGATGAGTATTTGTATACCCCAATCACATCAACCGGTTCTACGCATTCATGCTTCCTTGCTTGATCACTATGACTGCTACCAAGTAGATTAAGCATTGTGATCTATATATTTTGATTTTCAGAGGCAAATCTGGTGAAATGTTTACCTCCTTGAACTGTATAAATTGAAAAATTGGTGGTCAATTTATAAACTGAGAATTTGATTTAGGGTGTTACCAGTTTGCTGAAGTAGGCAGCCAGAAATTGGTCGTTTGGAAATAATTCAGATTTCTCGACTAAATCAAACCCGGAACACCGCATGTCAACTCGACCTTGAAAGAACGAAACTGTCATTCGGGGTTTAGACAACTTCAATCTGTCTAGCAAGCACTACTGTTTGATGTGGGTTGTAGAAAACTACTGATGTGAATCGATCAGTAGTGGTATGCAGTTTTACCCGTATTCATTTTCTATTGTCTTTTTTAAGGTTACCTTAATTCTTGCTCTAACTCCTTATTTGTGTTCTACTCGAGATGGAAATGTCAGTTATATTTGCACTTATTACCCTTTACATCCCCTCGGATTGGCCACTCATTCTCTCTCACGATATGTGAAGTTCCCAGTTCATTCGACGGTACATCCAGAAATTTAGGATGTCGGCCCATAGTTTCCTTTCAAGCAGAATCCTGCGTTTCACGTTTGTTGTGCGTAATGGCAGACACTGATCACAGATCATGTGGCGTATCGTTCAGACCTACTTTACGGTACTTTGTCGAAATCCAACAACGATATTCAAGCTGTTTTATGCGAAATCATCAGAATTTCACACACACCCTACAACATATTCTCACTCAAACTGATACCCACCTCACAACAACCTGGATACGGATTATTCACACTACACCACAGTTCTCAATTCAAACTCATCAAACTCCACCACGAAAGAAATCCACTGTGAAATATATCCAACACTGAATTACTTGAAGATGCAAAGTAAGTGAGCAGAGAGAGAGAGAGAGCAGATGATGGAAGAGTACAAATCACAGATATACGATGATTGCTGTCACTCCTAAGAGTATCAGTACTCACAAAACAAAATGAAGAATAATCACAAGACAAAACAAGATAAGACAAGAAATGACACGACATCACACCACACCACACCACACGACATAACTACGTCATCCAGACAGATAAATCAGCTCATACAAACAGATTTGTCGTCTCATCATCACTGGAAACAATAGGCTACCAGTAACTATGTGTGAAAGAGTGAAATAATGAGTTGGCCAGAGTCAAATCCAGGTCATCGCCTATTCATTTTGTCTTATCATCATATGGTGGGTGATATGTGGTGTGATAAATCGTCAGATGCGAATCCCTCCACTTCTCCTTCATCACACCTAGAATTGTAGTTGTTTTTGTTGAGAGTGAGACAGACATCGGATGTGTCACGCACGTATCAGCGTTATCAGCATAATAAATTAGTGTGTATTTTGAATTTGTGTGGGAAGTGATTTTGAGTGTTGTAATGATGTCGTGAGTATGGAGACGTACCAATTTCACGTCAGGGACAAACCGTGAGAAGAATCGGAGAATCATTCCTTCAGAGCAATTATTGTTTCAATATGGTTAGTAACCTAGAGCATTGTTGGCGATTTAGTAGATCTGCAGCTCTCTCAGAGCGAGTGATGTCAAATTTTGGGGATTACCTTGACAGGACGTTTTGCAGATTTTTTAGTTTTAATTCGCTATACTTTCATTTTCGTCAAATAATTTGTGTTCATCTAAGAATCTATATATTTTATCCCTCCACTCTCTTCCGGGTTAGTGATTCGATGTCGAATGCATTTCCTCCCTGAATATAAGTATTTTAAAATGCCAGTGTCTTTCCACCTTAATAAGTTATTGAAATCTGACAATTGTCCGAAATGTAACACTCGTTGCTATTTGAACAGAATTCTGAGAAATGATGGACTCGTCAATTTCATCGAAAATGAATGTTTCATGTCTTCAAATTTATCACTAATGTATTGTGCAGATATTTTTGATTCACATGTGTATGAGGTGCCACATATATTCATCAGTTCATTCGCTCTCGTCTAGCAAGCGTCATTCGCCTCAGGCAGACAATGCTTTGCACACAGCTAAAAGGGCAAACCTCAGCATGGAAATACAACATCGAAAGAAAGGAGATGTCTGAAAAGCTCTATCCTAGAACGATTCATTGACTTCTGTCATTCAACCAACCTAGGAAGATGATGACTTTAAGATCATCTACCGAATTCAGGCTAGTGTCTAGCCTTCTTTTCGTGACAAACTTCTAAAGACAGTAATGGTGGCCTTAGCCATTCTTGACTTCAAGCCAAACCTCTGTGTTCAACAGAAGTACATTAACAGAAGTGCGTATTTCTGCATTCGACGTACACGGGTATTCATTCATCCATTTGTTTATTCATTTTCCGTCGTCTTTATTCCATCTGTGTACCTTCTCCTTATCAATACAACTTTATATATTCCTCTTCTCACTCTGAACAGTTCCCAGGATTAATTCAATTCTCACATTTGGTATTTTAAATCAAAATATGATTTACAATGTCAAAATCTGCCTTATGGCATTTCTGAGATGTACACCTTCTATGAACTACTTTATATTTGACATTATTATCATTTGTTTGATCACTTCATACCAAACTATGAAGCAGGATCACAGCCATTTTATCGTGTTTCCCATTACTATTTGAATTATTCACACCTTTGTTTTAATTTCCTCACGAAACATAATATCGTGAATATCATGTCTACAAGATTGTATGGCTTGATGAAATATTCACAGACAGCCTAATCCCAAATGCAGGGGAACCAATTTCGTCCAGGATCATGACAGAGAAATCTTCTCAGACTTCTGTGATGATTGGAGACAGCGTGTACAAGCACAAGGATATACACAAGACTAGCGACATGAATTTCGCGTGAAGGACACATCACGAACCAGGATAGAATGCATCTCAATTCTGTTGAAGAAGGTGGAGACGTAGCTAGTCTACTGGGCACGAAGTGGAAAACAAGTGTGGCAGATGTGGGCTCAGACCATCATCTAGTTGAGGGAACGTTCAAGGTGAAGCTGAAATCCTTCAAAACAACTTGATACAGGGCACCATAATTCAAATTCAACATTCAGAAAGTGAGGGACAAATCTTAAATGTACAAATCCATATTAGTTTGTTTGATAAATTCTCACACAGTGAAGAAACAGTAATGTTTACTGAATGATGTTTCGAACAAAATTTATCGTTCACAATCATATCATTTGTAATCACACGACTTTGAAACTTGAGTTTTATAGTTTTCTTTGTCCTCTCTTATTTGTCGTAGGGTGGTAGAATTTTCCAGATATCTGGAATACTATCAAGCTACTGAAGTCCAGCGCAAAGGCAGTGGGGTCAGACAGAATTCCCCACGAAGCACCGAAAACGGACCAAGAGACTGTAGTAGGTGTGCTCACACTATTGTAATCAAAGGTTTTGAAGAAAGGGAAGGTGCCCACTGATTGGAAGAAAGTGTGGCTGCCTTGTCAAACTACTAAATAAGGGCGAGTCACACCTCTGAAAGAACTGCTATGGTATAATCCTCTTGTCCATACCATGTAGAATACTAAGTGGCATAATCCTAGAGAGAATAACCGATGCACTGGATGCAGAACTCTGCCGGCCCCATCGGAAAAGGCTGGCTGTTTTCAGGAAAGGCAAATCATGTGTTGAACAAATTGCAACGCTGCTCACCGTCATCACCGAACAAAGCATAGAATGGCAGTCAAACACCTCCCTACATCAACTTCAACAGACAGTGTTTGCCGAGAAATAATTTGGAGACTGCTTCAACACTATGGCGGACAGTACACCAAATTTATATCGGCCTCATTCAACAGTTCGCTATATGACAATAACACGTGTCAACTGACCTGCGATAGAAAACTCAGCGATGCGTTCGAAGTGCATACAGAAGTAAGACAAGGCTGTCTGTCTGCTTTTACCTATGATATTCTTAATTTTGTTGGACTGGATTATGCATCAGACTGTGCACAAGGATTAAAGAGACAGGAACATGTTGGATCACCAATAAGAAGACTGTAGAAGATCCGGACTTCTCAGACGACATGTGTCTAATATCACACAAACTCGAAGGCATACAGGAAAGCGAAAACCAACAAACTGTCAGAAGAAGCAGCTAGTGGAGACAGGACTGAATGTGAACATACAGACGAAGGAGGTGATGAAGATAATCAACCAACAGAAACAACAACAACAACCAGAACCAATCACCATCAACGGGGAGAACTTAACGGAGGCTTCCCCGTTGCTTCACTTATCTAGGTAGCCAGCATTTCTTCAACTACAAGAAGAACGGATGAATATGTGAAAGGAAGTCAACCAGAATTGGAAAGGCAAGATACGCCTTCATCAAACTAAAAGCAGTATGGAAATCTTCTGCACTCAATCAGCCAGCACAAAGAACAAGATTCGGATTTTCAACACCAGTGTCACGTTGGTCCTTCTATACGGGTCAGAATCTCGCACTGCGTGTCACAGAAAGGGTTTCCAACAGGCCACTGCAGACTCTTACCGACAGCTGCTTTTTCCGGCTCCATACTAATGATCGAATGACCAAAACATATTAGTAGGAAGGAACTGTTCGAACAGACCAAACAAGAGCGTATCATTCAAAAATAATCAGGAAGAAATTTAGATGGATCAAGCATACGTTGAGAAGACCATCGAATGAAACCACGCACCAGGCTGTAAAGTGAAATCCAAATAAGAAACAACGAATGAATTGTCGTAGGATGAAGTGAAGGAGGTCATGAGAATAGGAGGTGAGAGTGTTTGGTCAATCATGTACCAAAATTTGGAGTATGGTAGAGAATAGAAGAAAGTGTGGATGTGTTGTTGAAGCCCTTTCTACGTTCCACTTGAAACCAAAGAAAATAATAATATAATTTTGGCCAAATCGATCACTGATTTTGGTATCAAGGAGATCACATATTGTGATGTGAATAATTTGGTTTTACAGGGAATCTGTGGTGATATTCCACATCATCGAAATATACGAAACGGAAATCGCTAACTGATTTGCAAGTTTCGAACATGAATGGAACAAAGATTTGAAATGGAAAAACATGATTA
Organism: Trichobilharzia regenti; assembly: GCA_944472135.2. Classification (NCBI taxonomy): domain Eukaryota; kingdom Metazoa; phylum Platyhelminthes; class Trematoda; order Strigeidida; family Schistosomatidae; genus Trichobilharzia; species Trichobilharzia regenti. The sequence goes on along the minus strand of CALYDD020000428.1, from coordinate 102,407 downwards.
CGTTTCTCATGCATGATTGTGTTGTATTACACAATCTCACTTTCCAATCATAGCCGATTATAAAAATATGGTAGGCTAACCGTTCACAATTTTTCCAGTTCCAAGGGGGATATGATTCCTAGGAAAGGGTGGAGGGAATGTGGCCTTTTCTTGTCATGCAAATATTAACTAATGTTAATGTTAACAACATACATCCGATTCACCTCTCCTGAGGGGAATACACGTTCTCCTAACTTTATTCATTCATCGAACATCGAATGACAACCTAAACAAGCTCAGATGCATGTTGAAAGACACTAACTGGGACTTATTTACAGAACAAACATTAGATGAAACAATCACAAACACTACTGATTATCTTAAACTCTGTTTCGAAATATGTTGTCCTAAAGAAACATTATTCATTCGATTTGATCGCTTATCTTCGCCATATCTCAAAAAGCTACGTAGAGATAAAGAACTGTTGTTCAAAACAAATGATAAGCCTGGTGTAAAAAAGTTAAATATTCTGATAAAACTGGAAATGAAAAGACTAAATGTTTTATATAATCAAAGATTTTTGTCATGCAAAACCCCTTCTAATTTATGGAAACTTTTCAAAGAAATTACTAACGGTAAGCGATGTATTTCTGTTCCATCTCTTAATGTCGACACTCTTAATAAATCTTTCATACGCTCTTCTGTTGATACCCTTCCAAATGATACAAATCATATTGACAATAATTTTAGTGGTTTTAATACCCTTGATGTGCTTAAATGTCTCCGGTCTCTTAAGCCTTCTCAAAGCCTTGGTCCTGATAGCATACCTGCCATTGTCCTCAGGAATTGTGCTGATATTTTGTGTTACCCTCTTACTAACGTTTTTAATGCTTCTTTTTCCGTCAACGTTCTACCTTTTGCATGGAAAAACATCAAAATTATCCCCATACCAAAACCATCTTCTGGTTCTGATATTAAATTTCGGCCTATTGCAATTACTTCCCCCTTTTTAAAATTGATGGAAAAATTACTTTTACTTCGTCTTGAACCTTCATTGAGACCTTTTAATGATCCTAAACAATTTGCATACAAACATGGTAGAAGTACCTTGGATGCTGCGGTTGTCTTATATCACAATGTTGTCTCTTGTTTAGACAAAGGTGCTAAATATGTTCGTAGTGCTTTCTTAGACTACACATCTGCTTTTAACTCTGTACCTAGGGGCCTTTTATTAAATAAGCTATCGTTGACACAAACAGGATCCTGGGCAAAGAGTTGGTTGCATTCCTATTTTTCTGATAGAATGCAGTATACTGTATATAACGGCAAATCTTCTTCTACCTCGCTTACAAAATCCGGTGTTCCACAAGGTGCTGTCCTCTCTCCTTTTCTTTTTTCTTTCTTCCTACATGACCTGCCTCATTCAAACGAAACTAACTTTGTCAAATATGCAGATGATCTGACTGTATCACTGCCTATCACTTCTGAGTCTGACAGCTCCAAACTTAATAGCTTTCTGTTGGACATCAACAAGTGGTCCAAGTCAAATGGTCTTATATTAAATCCTTCCAAATGTCAGGCAGTTGACTTTACTTTCAGGCATCGACGTGACTTACATGAACTAGTTAGTTCACATGATTCCTGTAGCATAGATGGCACAGAAATTGAAACTAAGTCAAGTATTAAATACCTTGGATTAGTTCTTTCCTCTGACCTTTCATGGTCATCCCACATCTTATCTATCTCTAAGAAAATGTTTCGTCTTACCTTCTACATTAAAAAGTTAAGACAATCAGGTATCAACCAACCTTTAGTTTTGCAATTTTTAAACTCCTGTATTTTACCTATTGTACTCGATTGCTCTCCATTAATCTTTCCTGGGCTTCTCAAAAAAGATTTATCATATTACGAAGAGTATTAAATGCTGTGAGTAGGGCTTGTGGTATGCCACTGCGTGAGCTCACCAATACTATAGTCAAGAGACACATAAATTCCTGTACAAAATGGGCAAAGGCTATACTGTCAGACCCTCTGCACCCCTTTTATTCACACCTATCCTCTTGTATCTCATCAGGTAGGACGAGAAGTCAATATAAAACGTTATATGCTCGTACCACTAAGTACAGAAATTCTACAATACCCTATTTCGCCCGTACTTTATGTGATGAAGACTCTGCTAGACGTGAAACACATAAGTTACTATGTAATTATCACAGTGAATCGACACTTTCATCGTTCATCTTTCTGTATTTTATGGTGTCACACTTTCCATCGTTCAATTATTACTCTGCTATTTTATTTTAGTTGGTATTACCATTATTACTACAATTTTATCCTTTATGCATATTTTTCGCCGTATTTTGCTATGTAGCTGCTGTAACAATTGTTTTATTATTATTATTATGTAATGTTTATTTATAATTTTTTTTGCCGTTTTGAGTAAATTAGATGCAATCTTGTACTGAATGCTGAAAATTCCTTGCTGTATCATTGATACTGTTTTTGGAATAAAGCTATTATTATTATTATTATTAACATTACTTAAATGATAGCTGGCTTCTCCTGTCTAGTCTGCTTTTCTTCGCGTTCTTGTATTCAGTGGGGCTATTCACATAATAATAAATCAGTATAAGAAAGTTGGTGAAGATGGGACCAGTTATAAATGCATGTGATGAAATTGTGCTGTAACATAAAATGCGTGACGATAACAATCAATAGGATTCGACCCAACCTACACCAGCCAACGTCATCACCAATGATGACAGTCAAACCATCTTAATGTTCAATCATCAGGATTTCACACAGATCCTACAACACCTTCTCACTCTGATTGACTTCCACCTAACAACAATGTGTATACTGATTATTCACACAATACCACAGTTCTCAGTAGTCTCAATACCAACCATCGAACTCCACCACGAAAAAAATCCACAGTGAAACACAACGACCACTGAATTACCTGCAAAGTCAAAGTAAGTGAGCAGAGAGAGAGTGGAATATGACAGAGGAGTACAAATCACAAATATACGATGATTACTGTCATTCCTAAAATTATCAGTACTCATAAAACAAGATGAAGAATATTCACAAGGCAAGAAATGACATGACACCAAACCATACCACACCACACGAAATAACTACGTCATCCAGACAGATAAATCACATCATCATCACTGGAAACAATAGGCTACAAGTAACTATGTGTGAAAGAGTGAAATAGTGAGTTGGCCAGAGTCAAATCCAGGTCATCGCCTATTCATTATGTCTTATCATCATATGGTGGGTGATATGTGGTGTGATAAATCGTCAGATGTGAATTCCTCCACTTCTTCTTCTTCTTCTTCACACTTGGAATTGTAGTTGTTTTTATCGAGAGTGAGACAGACATCAGATGTGTCACGCACGTATCAGCGTTATCAGCATAATAAATTAGTGTGTATTTTGAATTTGTGTGGGAAGTGATGTTGAGTGTTGTATTGATTTCCCGGTGGTGGAGACGTATGCTTTATTTAAAGGTGTCGATATGCAGACATTATGATCTCCTATTGCACTGGTAACCAAAATGTTGTCTGATGTATTGTCTACTCAGGTGTCTCAACCAACCAACGACTAGTCTCTTAACTGAGGATGCAAGACACTTTGTCATTGCCAATCACTTTCAAGCAATGTGGAATTTGAGACTGGTTCTAATGTGATAGCGTGTGAGAATAACACACCTAATAACACCCCTACTTCTGTGAAATTCCTTATTTTCTTTTCTTTATTGAAGTAAGCCCCCGGTGTGTGATGAAGAAGTACAGACTCACTGGACCAATTGTCTTTGTAGATGAAGAATTGCAACACAGTTTATTGGCTACATAAGAAATCAGAAATAGTATATAAACACACTCAGTCAGTGGCTTATCAGTAAGTTATTCAAGAAAGATGAAATTCTCTCTGATACAATTCATACTATTGGCGATAGTGTACGGAACTAAGGGTAAGTGATGAATCTATTTGAACTAGTAACTGATATTCCCTGACTCGGTTTTGTTACCTTGAGTGCTCTCGAAATGTAATTCATGTTGTTGACTGAGAATATCATGACGAGTAGAGTTTAGTCACAAATTCTGAATAGTTTACAGTTTGTATATGACCCAGATGCTACCATCAAGTAACAGTTAATATTCCTTTACTATCATTAATAATACTACATCACATTTCCACGTCATCAGCCCTGTGTGTCTCACTGACCTTAGCTCTCCAAGTGTGTACTCGTGTTTCGTATTTGTTCCACCTAATTTGTCTAGTTTAAAAGTTCATTTTACCTGTGAACATATAAAGGAATACTTTGATTGGACACTAGTAACTAGTCTTATGCGTCTAGTCCTTCCTTTGATGTAGATTGAATTCTATCAGTCAGTCAGGTTTTGCAATATGGCCACCATTCTAGGTAGATCGCTCGCCATCACGGTGCACATTCATTTGGTGATATTAGGTGGTTGGAGGCAACCGGCCACAGGTAGCCCAGCTGGATCTTGGTTTCGTGCTAGCTGACACTCACCAGTCAGCAAGGCGTATCTGCAACTACCTTGAAGGAATTCATGTCCCTTCTGAGATAAGTGCCAACTATCACGAAACCTAGGTCAGAGGTGGGGCTTCCTTTGGCCGATTGCCTCCAACCATCTCATGTCATATAAAGGAATACTCTTAGTTACATATGTTGTGATACAGAGAATGTGTGCCGACGGAATGTTATTCTCATGTATACTCATGGTTCATTTCCCCATTGTGAACAGAATACGATATCTATAAAAAACAAAATAATTCAGCGAAGAATATCCTTTTCGATCATTTCTTCCTCCTATGGCTCTGCAGTTACATATGTGTTCATATACATAGAATATTCTAGAATGGTAGTCAATAACAATATTAGTGTTTTTTAAACAATATCAATTTGTAAAGTGAAATCACGATGGAATTACAGTTCACTAAAGATGCTTAAATGATAATAATAATAATAATAAAAATATAATAATACTTAGTAAACGAACTCTTAAGGTGAAATTAAGATTTAGCGGTATGCAGTAAATGACTTTGAAAGCCGCCTCGTTGACATCAATCTTGTGTTGTGTATCCACAAGATGAGATTGAATAGCACTACGAATAGATTTTGTTTGACCTTTACTTAACCAACCATATGCAGAGTGATGTTCGGAAATCCGACGAGAAACACGTCTAATTGTATGGCCTATGTAACGATATATCTATTTGAACATTCTATTTGATTTTGTTTGGTGTAAACTGAAATAACACACTCGGTGATTGGTTAACGAATATAAAGTGTAGATATATAAACAGCAGTTTGATTAGTGAAAAATATACCTTGGCTCCCGTGTCTTACCTTCTATTGTTACAATGTGTTTACTTATTGTTGATTTATCCAAACCTTCATTTTAGACGTATCTCCAATGCCTACGTTCACAGACGCTGGTAAGATGTTATAAAGCAATACGTTTTCGTGTCCTTCAAGCAACAATCACCTGTCTGTCGCGTATTGACTAGTATTACATGAACCAAACGATTGGTAGACTTCTGTGAGAAGCCTAACACAGCACTTGGTTGAGACTGGTATCTCCACATAGACCGCTTTCGTATACCTTATCTCCAACGCACCATATGCACAGATCTTCTATGTCGTCGTGCTTCTCGCCTTCCTTCATATTGTTTTTCTTTGTGTTCCTCTCAAGTATCCTGTGCATCTCCACAACGCTCTATCATTTTCCTTCTCTGAAATCAAATGTATCTCCCTGCTATTTGATGCTTTTATGCCGACCGATGAACGTCTCTCCTTATTCTACTGACAAATCCTATCAGTAGTACTCGCCACAACAGTACACGAAAGACAATGATTATTTGATTCGAGATAACCCTTCAATATAGACAGAACCTAAATGTCTTTATATAAGAATTCAGATAGGTGAAATTATCTCCTGATTGAGAAGAGGAGAAAAGTGACTCAAGGATTAAAACTCAGAATTGTGATATGAAGAAGAAGTTAATCGAGTTAGTCCACACCAATTTACAGATCATTTTTAGATTTAGTGTGTGAAAGACAACGTTAGAATGTGGCGTTTGAGATCCTTGATGCACTAAACTGATAGATTAATCGACTCTTAGTTTGAATATTAGATTAATACTATTCTTGGTTCCGAGTGGAAGATAGAGCTTCAATCGGTGTTCTCCTCGGCGTGTGCCTGATCCATCGATATTTTCACCCACATATTTATTTAGCAGTATGATCTCGGTCGGTCGCACTGTTAGAGTTGTTTGTTGTTTACACTTTCCGCTAGGCTATCTGATCACCACCAAAGAAGGAACACAGCTGTTAGCGGAAGTTGGCAGTCTATTGGAAGTGCTTCCGATGACTCGTCAGTTCTCTAAACCATAAAAAAGAACTCAGTTAATTTTGGTGTTGTCCTCTCTTGCTGCTTCTCCTGTGAACTTGTTACTTTTCGCCTGCAATTCTTCAAGTCTCTTTGATGTTAAACTAAAATCGTCCTCGAAGTCCAGATCTTCAACAGTCTTCTTATCGGTCCAACATATTTCTGTCTTCTAGCTCCCATGCACAGTCTGTCACATGATCCACTCCACTCACCACAATCTCCAATGTCATAAGTGGTAGCAAACACCCAAATGTTACTCCTGTCTTCACTTCAAAGGCTTTCCTGAGTTTTACGTTATAGTTCACTTGACATGTGTCACTGTCATAAAGCCAACTGTTGACTGAGGCTGATAAAGATATGGGCATTACTGTCGAGATTCAAAAACTGTCTATCACACGTTTCTGTGATACAAACCACTGAGAGTGTGATGAATTTATTTCCACACACAAAAAACCCTGAAATTCCACGGCGAAATGTCACTGCACTCTCTCATTTAATTTTATTCTCTTTTCAAACTTTCAGCTGGCAGAAATCTCCCACTTACAATTGGGGAGAGAAGTAAGTTCCATTTGGCGACGTGATGCAATATAATTAAATAACAAGTTGAGCAAGATTGAGACGGATTCTCATTTGCCAAAAATGTTGTGATGACTAAGTGAACACTGGTGATAAAATTCTAAGTACTAATAACTGGCTATGGGAAAAGGCCACTCCATGGAGACATCGAGCTGAAGCCACTGCCACTAGCACACTGCAACAAGGGAGTAATGATAACTCATTGTCAAAATATCTAAAGAACTGCTGTGATGACGTCTCCATCACAAATGTGTCATCGCTGTATTCTTAGAAGCCATATCTCCTATTCTACCTTCAACTTTGATTTCTGCAACAGTCATACAGTCAGATTACACATTTCTCATTGGTCGCCTCATTTGCTTTCTCATCGGACAGTCTTATCGATTAGGACAATGAAGATTCGTATTACTCCTAAGTAATTGGCGGGAGAATATAACCAGAAATCTGTTTACCTCGATATCATTTTCCCATGCGTGATTGATATTCAAAAATCAAGGCAAAAAGAGGCCATCATGGTCGATAAAATCCCGATGAATGGTATAGTGTAATTTGAAAGATGTGATAAAGATTAGGGGATTTATGCGTCAGATATGAAGACAGAATGACGATATGAATAAGCAGCAGGGGTGAAATAAACATCACATCACAGAAGTTGTCAAGGAGATGGGGAATAAGAAACAGCCATTTAGCTGGAGAATCTTTGTAAGTGGTAAACTGAAAACCGGGATTTTCACGAGTGAATGAATGAGGAATGTCACCGGAAATATTGTCGACTTCAGTGTTGATAAGGTGATTTTCGTTATTACAGTCTACGTACTTAGTTGTATAAGAGTAGATAAATTGAAACATGCACCCGAAAGTGTTGGGAAGTTTGTTAAATGAATGCTGCCTAATGAGTTAGGCGTCAGACATACGCAATATAAGGCGGGTATCGTAATTTAGGCTGAGAATTGCCGTGAAACACACTCTTTCAGATAACGAATTGAAGTATTCAAGATGAAATACTAACTAGCATTGAAGCAGAACACTGACTAACTCTCGATTCACAGATATTGAAGTTTTCACATCAACCGCCTTATTCGTCACACACACTCACACACATGCACACACACCTATAAACTGATGAACACACACTCAACTAATTCTCTGCACTTCTTTTCATCCAAATTTATTAAAGTCGAAATATTTTTGAACTGGTTGAATGCAGTAGCCCGTAAGTCAAATATATAACAGTCACCTGGTACTTTTATAACATCTTCCACCTTCAAGTTATACAACATCTTACCCAATAAAAATTTCATGTTTCAGTAACTTCATCACCCAACCATCTTCCAATTCACATCACAGCTTCTGACTAGCGAAATCGTGAACTCCCACACGTCAGTTAATATATTCCTAATTTATTGTTATCCTCAGATGTGTGTTGTCTGTTGACCAAAGTTCACCATCACAATTATTGGAATGTTCTGATATTCACCAAATCAGAAAGTGGAAATAACAGAGTATATGGCGAATTGATATGTGGTGTATGGTACTACACAGGATTCATTCAGCCAACCAATAACGCTATGGAAAAATACACATTCATAAAACTGATAGACATACTCCAGTGTTGATTTCACAAATGATTATCCGTCGTATATTCCTCATCAGCACCCAGAAGTCACTTGTTTCTAGGGTTCATTATTCTTACCACTCAGGTTAAGATATTTCTCCATAACCACTTTGAAAGACATCAGTTGTCTGTGGTGAAAGAGGACCTGTTGCTCTCCAACTTTTGTTCACTGTCTACACCGAAATCAAGAACAGTTTTTCTAGATATTATAGAGAAGATTTGTAGCTCAGGTGGATAATTTTGATGTGGTTTTGTTCTCTGAGCTGGATAGTTAGTTTGCGAAGCTTTCATCACCTTACTGGGTGACATCTTCAGCGCATACTTCAAATTGAAGTGAGCTTTTAGGTTTCTCCACGAGTTTATTAATCATTCCTCCTGGTGACCTTGGACGTGATTGGTTGTTTATGTATGTTTTCACACCTTCTAGATTACTTGTGTTGGAACTGATTGTTTCTGTGACTTGAACTTTGGCCAACCGTGTGTGAAGTTTCTTTCTTGTTGGTTGATAAATTTTGTCTATCTCGATGTGTCTATTGATTGATGATTCACTGGAATGCCAAGCTTCTAAAAATTCTCTAGCATTCTTGTTATTTCCTTTGTCTAATATTTGAACGTTGTCCCAGTCGAATTGATGTCCGTGGTTGTCTGTGTGTAGTGAAATGAGGGAGTGTATATCATGTCTTTTGACGGCTAGCTTATGTTCGTGGATACGCAGACGAAGGGGACGTCCACTTTGGCCAATGTAGTGTTTTTCACAGTTGTTACAGTTTATTTTGTAGATGATGTTGGTTTTGTCTTCTTTTGCTGTTGAGTCTTTTGGTTGACATAGAATTGAGTGCAGCGACTTTGTTGGTTTGTGTACGACGTCAATTCCTAAAGGCTTGAAGAGTCTTTAAGTGATTTCTGAGATATCCTTTTATATATGGTAAGGCGATTTTCTTTGTGTTTTCCTTGGTGGCTTTTGTTTTGGTAGGTTGGCTTGGGGGTATATGTCTCTTGATGAAATTCCATGGATATCCATTCTTTTGGAAGACGTCCATGAGATACTTTTCTTCAATTTTTCTTAAGGTGGGAGTGCTGCAGTGAGTCCTTGCTCTCTTGAATAGTGTTTGTATGCAGTTCTTTTTGTGTGCTATTGGGTTGTTGCTGTTGTAATTCAGTATTTGGTCTGTGTGAGTTGATTTCCTATAAACTTGAGTTTCTAATTCTCCTGTAGTTGTTCGCCTGACTAAGACGTCCAAAAATGGTATTTTGTTCTCGGATTCCTCTTCTCTTGTGAATTTGATGTCGTTGAAGACGTTGTTTATTAAGTTGTGGGTTTTGTCTAATTCGTTTCTTTTGATTATTACGAATGTGTCGTCGACGAAGCGTATCCAAATCTTGGGTTTGATCTTTGGTAGAATATTCAAAAGAAACGAATTAGACAAAACCCACAACTTAATAAACAACGTCTTCAACGACATCAAATTCACAAGAGAAGAGGAATCCGAGAACAAAATACCATTTTTGGACGTCTTAGTCAGGCGAACAACTACAGGAGAATTAGAAACTCAAGTTTATAGGAAATCAACTCACACAGACCAAATACTGAATTACAACAGCAACAACCCAATAGCACACAAAAAGAACTGCATACAAACACTATTCAAGAGAGCAAGGACTCACTGCAGCACTCCCACCTTAAGAAAAATTGAAGAAAAGTATCTCATGGACGTCTTCCAAAAGAATGGATATCCATGGAATTTCATCAAGAGACATATACCCCCAAGCCAACCTACCAAAACAAAAGCCACCAAGGAAAACACAAAGAAAATCGCCTTACCATATATAAAAGGATATCTCAGAAATCACTTAAAGACTCTTCAAGCCTTTAGGAATTGACGTCGTACACAAACCAACAAAGTCGCTGCACTCAATTCTATGTCAACCAAAAGACTCAACAGCAAAAGAAGACAAAACCAACATCATCTACAAAATAAACTGTAACAACTGTGAAAAACACTACATTGGCCAAAGTGGACGTCCCCTTCGTCTGCGTATCCACGAACATAAGCTAGCCGTCAAAAGACATGATATACACTCCCTCATTTCACTACACACAGACAACCACGGACATCAATTCGACTGGGACAACGTTCAAATATTAGACAAAGGAAATAACAAGAATGCTAGAGAATTTTTAGAAGCTTGGCATTCCAGTGAATCATCAATCAATAGACACATCGAGATAGACAAAATTTATCAACCAACAAGAAAGAAACTTCACACACGGTTGGCCAAAGTTCAAGTCACAGAAACAATCAGTTCCAACACAAGTAATCTAGAAGGTGTGAAAACATACATAAACAACCAATCACGTCCAAGGTCACCAGGAGGAATGATTAATAAACTCGTGGAGAAACCTAAAAGCTCACTTCAATTTGAAGTATGCGCTGAAGATGTCACCCAGTAAGGTGATGAAAGCTTCGCAAACTAACTATCCAGCTCAGAGAACAAAACCACATCAAAAAAACATTTTTTCTGCTAAAATCTAACCCACGAGTGTGAACACTATCCAGGACGGTTAGCAAAGGGAGAACGCAAAGGGGTATACAGCTCGATAACAGAACATCTGGTGAATTCCGCACATTCAATCCTGTTTGAAAAGCCCTTCAAAGCCTTATACAAGTGATAGGATCCCACATATTTTGGTATTGACTGTTTAAACTTGCATTTATGGTATGTTATCATTCTCACGCATTTTGGTAGTGACTGCTAGTTTTGTATATTATCATTCTCACGCATTTTGGTAGTGACTGCTAATTTTGTATATATGGTATATCATTCCCACACATTTTGTTACTGACTGTCAATGTCGCACATATGGCATATTATGATTTCTCACACACTTTGTTATTGGCTATTAAGGTCAATTATTTCAAATGCTGTTAGCTGTCCATATTGTTGTAAAATGTATAAATACCATGGCTTTCTTTATCGTTGTTGCACTTCAATACACAGTCACAGTCCAGCCTTTGTCTTTTGATATTTGCGTGCTTTACTAAGTCGGAAGGTACGACGAGCAGATAGACATATAAGTTCAGGCGCAGACAGAGCAAGATATAACAATTGGCGACGGGGTTTTACCTTAATTCAGTGCAGTTACAACAATTGGCGACGTGGATTTACTTAATTCATCGCAGTTATAACAAGCAAACGACGACAGTTTTTATTCTGTTCAGCGCAACTATATAACATTTTTGACTGTGTTAATTACAACCCAATTACAATGTCTATCTCTCTGGACGATCTCAAATCTATCTTGCAGCAGCAGCAAGTTCAGAATGAAGCAGCTCAACTAAAATTAATCGAAGCTCTCACTCAGAAGCTGTCCATTCAAGTTCCATCGACATCTCATTCTGACAAATATGAAAGCATCTCAAATTCTATCAGTGAGTTCAACTACGATCCAATATCTGGTCTCGTATTTGATGCATGGTTCAATCGTTACGAAGATGTTTTCCGTATTGAATGCTACATGTTTGATGATGCTGCCAAAGTCCGATTGTTACTAAGAAAACTTGGTACTGTTGAGCACAACAGATATGTTAACTTCATTCTGCCTAAGAACCCACGTGAGTTATCATTCGATGAGACAGTCACCGTTTTATCACAAATCTTTGGTGAACAGTCATCCATGTTTAATATTCGGTATCAATGTTTTCAGTTGACAAAAATGCCTTCCGATGATTATGTGACTTACGCTGGCAAAGTGAACAAGGAATGTGAAAGGTTCAAACCACACGAAATGACATCAGATCAGTTCAAGTGTTTGATTTTTATTTGTGGGTTGAAGAACCCAGAAGATACTGACATACGAACTCGACTTCTGTCACTTGTGGAACAAGACCCGAAAATGACTTTACAAATGGTGACAGCAGAATGCCTACGTTTAATCAACTTGAAGCACGATACTGCTATGGTGGAGTGCAAACGACAGTCGTCTGAATTTGGTTCGATTAACACAGTGAAAAGTCCTCCGATCACCGTTAAGCACACAGCACGTCAGTCTCAGAATTCAGCTAAACCTCCTTCAGTGTGCTGGCACTGTGGTTCGTGGCATTTTGTCAAGTTCTGTCCTTTCAAGAAGCATAAATGCCGTAATTGTCACCGTTTTGGACATAAGGAGGGTTACTGTCCACCGCAGAAAAATTCTTCGGTGAGGAACAGAAGTAGTCGTTTCAAGCCGAAACAATCTCCTCGAGTACAGACCGTTTTCACAACTTCCAAAGTCGAGTTCGCCAGCAAACGTAAGTACATAACACTAGATATTAATGGCAAACGTATTCGTCTTCAGTTGGATACGGCATCAGATATCACCGTAATTTCCCGAACTACGTGGCGCAAACTTGGTTGCCCACAGATTCTGCCGACCGAGCATTTCGCCAAGAATGTCTCTGGAGATAAACTGAAACTCGTGGGTGAGATCAATTGCCAGGTTCAGTTTGGTGAGCATCACTTCAATGGTGTATGTTACGTTACAAACTACCATGATTTGGATTTGCTTGGTCTTGACTGGTTAGACAAGCTCCATATCTTTAATGTACCATTAAATTCAGTATGCTCTAATGTTTCGTCTTCACCACACAACGTTGTTCCCGGAGATGTATCTGATCAATCTCTCTTGCAACGCCGTCGTCAAAAGCACGCTTCTGTCTTCCAGGACAAACTTGGTTGCTGCAAACTGTTTGGCATCCAGCATATTCGTAGCCCCCCGTATCATCCCCAATCGAATGGACAGACTGAACGTTTCGTCGACACCTTTAAGCGTGCTTATGCAAAAGCGAAGGGGGAGGGAACAACAGAAAAATTTTGGATAAATTCTTGCTGCATTATCGTACGAATGAAAAAGGACAGTTATGTGTCAGACACACAGATCACGCTCTATCCAGTACCACGCAAAGGTCAACTCGACAAAGAAGAGCTCCGAAACCTTTTCAAATAGATCCAAAAAGCAAGTCCTACACTCTTTACGGGGGGAGGTGATAGGATCCCACATATTTTGGTATTGACTGTTTAAACTTGCATTTATGGTATGTTATCATTCTCACGCATTTTGGTAGTGACTGCTAGTTTTGTATATTATCATTCTCACGCATTTTGGTAGTGACTGCTAATTTTGTATATATGGTATATCATTCCCACACATTTTGTTACTGACTGTCAATGTCGCACATATGGCATATTATGATTTCTCACACACTTTGTTATTGGCTATTAAGGTCAATTATTTCAAATGCTGTTAGCTGTCCATATTGTTGTAAAATGTATAAATACCATGGCTTTCTTTATCGTTGTTGCACTTCAATACACAGTCACAGTCCAGCCTTTGTCTTTTGATATTTGCGTGCTTTACTAAGTCGGAAGGTACGACGAGCAGATAGACATATAAGTTCAGGCGCAGACAGAGCAAGATATAACAACAAGATCCGATCCAACCTATCAAAACGAGTGAGATCAAGACATCCAGGAACAGCTGAAACATTGGCTGTCCGAAAACTAAGTCCTACTGTGGTGAGAGCAGGCTGCTAGCCGATTGGTTGACACTAAGCTACGTTAATATGGGCCGTGAGAAAATATGAACAAGGCTGAGTCAACAACCAATCACAGCAAAGTTAACGTGGCAAAATATGATTCGCAGATAGAGAACTCCATTTGTCAAGGAATCCCGAAACAACCAATCAGAAGCCTGCGTTTGTCTGCCTAACTTCTGATAAACAACTAATCAGATAACTGCGCTTGTCTACTTGTATAATCTATAATAATGTATGTGAAATATGTATAAATACGTGTTGATTTTCATAATAAAACGATCTGTTGCCTGGCCCTTGTCTTCTGTTGTTACACTACTCTATGTATCCAAAAGAAATACCTTCAACCATTGTCCCTGCCGTGGCCATCATGGCCATCTCAGTCTCACCAATAATGATCATCCTATCACCGCTTCTTGTCCAACCTTCCCATTTATTTCTGTCATATTTACCTCCGACCCGTTTCCTTAATGCTACATCATTAACCCGTAATTATACAAACTGACTAGTTTTCTGGTAATTATAATCCAATTTTGTCTTTTTCACCTGATCTTTCTGATTATTATACCTTGGAATTATTTGACCTGTGACCTGAATGATCTCTAGAATAGTACCACTGCGCATCTTCTGTTTATTACACTCAGTAACTTTATTAATCTGACCTCTGACCGGAAATAATCCTGGAACATTCTCACACATTTAATATTAATACACGAATGTAAAGCACTGTGTAGTTGATGACTCCGTCGGAAAGGAAACTGTCTTCTCTGCAACCGTCTTTTCAATAATTCCTATGCTCCACTGTGTATATTCCGTATAATGTAATCCTTAATATTCGCTCATTTGCTTTCCAGCCATCACCAACTTAATCGATTCACAACCAGTCGGTAGGTTCACTATGCTATGAGAGATAGTCTTTGAATTAGTTTTTTCTTTATTGTGGAAGAATTTCAAAATTAACTGTATTTCAAAATGTCCATATCACGCTGACATTTAATTCATCGATTCTTAGAATAGTCAACTTATTCGGATATTAATGAACATCCCTCAGAAACGATCATTATCGAAACTCACTTCAATTTATCAATAATGAATTGCATGGCTAGGCATTACACAACACTACTTCGTTGAATTTAAAACTTCAAATACTACAGAATGACTAATAAGTCCTTTCAGATCAGATTATACTGTGCACTTGTGATATTAAGCATAAATGGTAGCAAAATTGTGTTCAACAAACCTTCTCCCTGATTTCCAACTTAAATTAGCAGTGAGCTATATGTATCAGGGAGAGATTCAGGAAACTAAATCAAGACACCGAAATAGGTTATCACGAATCATCAACGATACTCAGTGTCTCTAGTCTTCCTCTGAATTGAGAATCAATCGAATCCATTGGTTTGTGACATGCATGAGACCATTAATGCTCTTACGAGTTCACGTATCACTTTTTGAGTCTAATTTCCACCTTATTTCATTTTGAAGTAATCCAACATGAAGGGGAATCTCTAGAAACCAGAAGTAAGTTGATTTCACAAGTCTTCTAATCATACCTTCCTTGAGATATATTCACAACACAAATGTGAAAAAGTTTATTTTGTTGTAAACTGATATGCCAATGTGGTGATGGTGAACATACCGATACCGATACCGACACTTAGACTACTCACTTATCAAAATGTCTGTTTAACTATTTCTCCATTTAAAGAATGATGAGACCTGTCATCTCTTTGGCTGCCCTCTTCCTCGTCTCAAGTCTATTGGAGAAAATAGAACACCAGACACAAGGATTCAACAACCTCTGGAATATTATATGTGATAACAACTTGTGATTTGTTGTCTTCGCATTTGATTTTTAGGCAATCTCATTATTATTGTATGTATTATTGTTTCCTTCAGTTCCTAGAGGAACAAAGGGCTCCAGCCGCGCGTCTCGATTGAGCTCGGTTCCCTGCTCACGTTTACAGCTGACTCCACGTCTGCCCACATGTTTTCATCTCCTCTTCACATGACCTCCTGCATGTCACCCTCGTACTGACGACCAACTCTCCGCTTCCCATTCGGTCAGGTTACACTCAAGCGATGGCTCGGCGTGTGATGTCACTTTCTTGATAGTTTAATTTCTCAGAGTATGGCCAGTCTACCTCTATTTCTTCTGCATATTTGTTTCACAATCGGTTCCTACATGGTTGGTTCGCTCATTGCCAGGGATCCCTGTTGCTGATTGTTTCTGGCCGGCTATCTGATCTTGAGTATTGGACAAAAACAGCTGTTGATGAAGTGCTCTTCATGATGCAGCACCAAATCTCTGATCCATAAATTAGCACTTACCTCGCATTGGAGTTGAAAACGCGGATCTAATTTTCACTTTCATGCTGAGTGCTGTCGACCTCCACACAGATCTCCTTCTCATCAGTTCCGTCGGCCTGTAGTTAAAAGGATGCTTCCCAGGTATGTGGGCAGGTGAAGGAGGTTGCTTCTTTCAAATTTCTCCCATTTGTGCTGATTGATGTTGCTGTTGCTGTCGGCCAGGAAACTTAAAATGTGGCATAATTCCTTTCAAACACACCGCTTATTTACGTGTGGAACTGAAACTTCAACTCACTACTCACAGTAATATGTCAGTGATTGGTAGAACAAAGGCCGTTGTCAAACATTATTCTTATTCTTCTTCTTATTATTGTTAATAGTTTAGTTGAGAATTGACACACTCACACATTTACTTTGAATTGATTGTGAAAGTAACGAAGTGTGTACGGTTTGTGTATGTGTTTCAAATGGGGAGTACTCCTAACAGGATCT
Organism: Trichobilharzia regenti; assembly: GCA_944472135.2. Lineage (NCBI taxonomy): Eukaryota > Metazoa > Platyhelminthes > Trematoda > Strigeidida > Schistosomatidae > Trichobilharzia > Trichobilharzia regenti. The sequence continues at coordinate 85,437 of CALYDD020000428.1, read as the reverse complement.
AGAAGTACTAGTATTAGAGATAAGTGTTCTAATTAGGTATATACATATTTTGTTATCTTATTAAACTGGTTACTGACTAGTGTCTAATCAAAAATATCCAACACAGTCATCCTACAGGGAGGGGTGAATCACGAGCGTGAATAGCGTCAGTGGTATCGTATCTGACTGTAGCACTGCACTGGGTGACAAGGGTTTGAATCTGAGAAGGAAAATGAGTTCCTCCAGTGTTGCAGATATGCCTTGCTGCTGAGTGCCAGCTACCACGAAACCTACGTCTAGACAGGGCTTTGTGCTGACTACCTCCAACTGCCTAATACCAACAATTCATTCTGTTTTCAACCGTTTAAATTGTTTTTGAGATAATCACCATCAACACAAATATGATGTTTAGTGTAGTCACAAATTGAAAGTTAATTAACTGCACGACTTAGTAAACTGTGCTCAGAGTTTCAATTCATTAATCATATTATAATTATTCTGAAGGTTGAGGAATGAGTGTGGCAAAGGGATAAACAGTATGTCATCCAATGAAAAATGTAATATCATCCAGAACAATATCAAATTCATCAATCGGAGAGAAACATGTTCACCAAAAAGTTAACGCACATTCAGAATACATGAATAAATACAAAAATGAATGAGAAATTCCTTCAGGGTGATAAAATCGTTGAAGGTACCCACTCGTCAGCATAGCTATCCGCATGCGCCACTCACTGACTGACTGACTGAGTTTCAATACTGAACTTTGCATTGAAGTGTAGCGGTCCAAGTTGTGACCCTCGTTGTACCACACAAACGTAGAAAAATGAGAGATGAAGTAAAAGAGATTTGAAAGGAACGGTAATAAGTAAAAATGTGAGGGAGGAAGAATAATAACATGGAGAGATATGAGGGTTCAATGGATAGAGGAAGCCGCCAAGAATGAACGTATCTCAGTCACTGACAACAATTTTGAACCATATCACAATTAGTCCATAGTCATTGGTTCTTACCATCTATAAGGACGCTAACCAGACGACATGTTTACACCTCACTACGAAGCTTGTTCAGACCAACTGTCAAAGACTTGATGGAGTGCTATCACGTTTCGGCTTGTCCACTCTTTCGAAATCTAGTTCTATTTCAGCTAACTTTCTTCAACAAAGATGACGACGGTAATGCATGGGCGACACGTATCATGTCATAGACACCTAAGTCGATTCACACTCACAACCTCATCGGTCCACTTGACCTGCTTACTTCATCATACTACAACGCTTAACACGTTAGAAAGGGCACGAGTACCTGTAGTCAAACACAACTTCCCTCTCTATGTCCTCCACTTTCAATGGTTATATCTCACAGACGTAGAGGAGGCGACTGCCAATCAGTACACACATCCTTTCATCGATAGCCAGCCGGATATCGAGTCTACGCCAGAGTTGACGTATTTTCGCCAGTATCACACAAGAGTTTCGTGTTTCTGCTAAGATTTCGCTAGCAATCAGTCCGTTGGGAATGGTGCAGCTTCTCAAATAAGTGAAGTGGTCAACACACTCCACCACTCCACTCCCTGTGTTGATGCTACGAAACGGTGTATTCCAGTCTTGTAACATCATCCTACATTTGACAGCACGAGCAAATCACATGCATACCAAACAACATTTGAATATGTCTCCGCAAGGTGTTGAAAACAGTGGATTTTATCAGCAACCTCTCCCTGCATACTCTAAGTCAATAAGACTGTTTACTGGTAACAGGTCAACCAATCATCAAGTTGCTAAAATCATCTAGGGCGGAGACAGAAAAATCTTCTCTTGATCTTCTAAACACTCTGGGATTATTTTAAGTAATTTCATAATGATGATTTATTTTGGCTCAGCACTCAAATTGTGAAAGCTTGAAAATGGAAATAACAATCATAATGATAAGCAACACCGATGATATTTATAATTGTGGTCAACTGGGTTATGCGGAAGACAGCTGGGGGCACACTCTAGAAGATCTGGATTCCGCCGATGGAAAATGTCTAATGTCACACAAATTCGAAGACTTAGAGGCAGGCGAAAACAAACAAACTGGCTGAAGAGACAGGAAGCGAAGACAGGACTACAGATGAACACAGAGAAGACGGAAGTGATGAAAAAAACCAATCAACAGCAACAACAACAACCAGCAACAATCAACATCAACGCGAGAGAGAATTAACCGAGGTTTCCTGCTTCACATATCTGACCAAGAAGCATCATTTCCACTACAGGCGGAATTGACGAAGATGTCAAAGTCGGAATCGGAAAGGCAAGATACGCCTTCATCAACTTGAAACCAGTTTGAAAATCCTCTGCACTCAATAAAAAGTACAATCTTCCCATTTTCAACACCAATGTGAAGTCGGTTCTTCTATACAGGTCAGAAGAGGATTTCCAATAACTTGTTACAGACCTTTACCAACAGTTATCTTCGCTAGTTCCATAATGAAGATCAAGCTGGCAGCTGAACAGAAAGAATTAGCAACAAGAAACTCTGCAGTGGAACAAACCAACAAGTGAGAGCAGATTGATCAACAAATATGCAACAGAAAATGAAGATGGACTGATTAGGCATACATTGAGGAGGCCGCCGAATGACATCACACGCCAGGCCATTGCTCCAGTGGAATCCCGTTAGGAAGCGACGAGTGGGTTGTCGTCAGTGAGAGGGTGACATGGAGGAGGTCATGCGAGGAAGAGATGAGAGAGCTTGGTCAATCATGGACCCACCTAAAGATGATGGCAGAAAATAGGAGAAAGTGGAGATGTGTTGTTGAAGCACAATATCCCACTCGGAACGCAAGGGAATAATAACAGTAATAATAATATAACAGTAAAACGAATGAGGAGTGTTGTACAGTGAACCCAAGAAACAATAATATTGCCACAGTCTCAATGTAACCCTCGAGTATGCTACTGCCTAAATTAATCAACTGCATAGACTTTCAAACATCTGTAGTTATGTCTACCTATAAGATGCCTAGTATTGAAATGGACACAGTTTGATTTGTATACTTGTAATAACGACAATAATAATGATGATGATAATAATAATGATAGTGTAATTTCAACACTTTGTTTCATATTTTCGTCTATATTCTACTATCATAGAGGACTACATGAAAGAACTTGAACAGCAAAATGCTTGACTGTAACCACTACTGCCCAGATCATGTTACCTCCAAACAAAATTGTATACTAAATCAAATTTATTTCAAATTCTCAATGGGATGAACATTATAACTAATAGTTTGACTGAGATTTATTGGTACTCATCATCCATTGGCATGCCATCAGTGATTATTTCTCACACAATCCTCATGTGTCTGTGTGTGAGTGTGTGCGTGTGAGTGATGAGTATTCAGGTCTTAATTGTATGGTTTTTACTTTTTTGCTTCCTTCGTATTCTACACTGAATGGAATGATGAAGGGGGATGTTGTTCTCGTGATTCTTATTACTGTAATTTATTTCTGAATACACATTACCAATTCCACGAAAGTCTTATCTTTTCTTTGAATACTTCCAATGGTTTTACATAAGAAAACGGCGTAAATAGCGAAGAAAATTCCCTCTTCAACGATTCATTTTCATAAGCTGTTGTAGAGTCGTAAATTTGTTAGACAAAGAAATCATAAGACTAATGAGATACTGGTAAAATGTGTCCTCGAAAAACGTATTACGTAATGTAAGGTGGAGCCGAGAAGAGGTGACTAATTGGAAGTTAGAAAAGAGGCCGATGTTGGCATGATGTAATGAGTGTGAGATAATGACTAGTCAATAAGATTGTGTAGAATGGACTGGAACTGCTGGGAGGCCGAAAAAGTCACTTTATATAAAATCTGTATGAAAACGCAGTGTTATTAACAAACAATAATAGAGTGGTAGTAAAATGTGGATGATGGAAGCAATAGTGATAGTAAAATAATAAGAATAAGAATAACAGTAAGCTTATACAGTAAATAATAAGCAAAATTATAGTGAGAACGTCACTCTGGACACCGTAGAGCGAGTGGATGTATGTAGTGCTTTTGAATACAGAGGTCCGGTTTCAGATCCCGAATAGCTAATGAGACAGCTATGTTCAGATGGCGTATGAGAAGTCCCTTCATATGATATTGAGGGACTCTGTGTAGCACTGTGAAGCATTCATGCAAGTGGGGGTGCTCGATGTCCAGAGATGACAAGGTGTTCGAGGATGGAGTTGCTACTATTCTTCTTTTCTCCTCTGGCTCACCAAGCTGTACAATGTTCCAAAATACGTCTGTGGACTACGCGTTGCGTATGGTCGATATACTTTGCTCCACACGAGCGAGTGAACTGATAAATGCACATTAAGTTGGCTGAAATTGGTATATTATCCTTAACGTTAGACTGGATTAACTGTCTGTTTGAGAGTATGATAGGTGAAGTGGCTGCTTGAAATGTCTTCTCTAAACATTTGAAAGGCGGTTTCTAGGAATTTCTGCTTCGAAGTCTCCCTTGAATTTCAGGTTCATGAAGAGAGTTTTCATAGGAACAGTTGTGATTTATGGCGACGGAGGCATTTCTTTCGTGTTTGTGTTGGTGAATCTCGGTGGAAATCCGCTCTCTAGTAAAGTTTTACGTAATAAATTCATTTCTTTCTCCATACCGTCCTTTGAACAGATGTTTCTAATCCTTGAACTTAATGTAGAATAACATATTAGTAGTTATGGGGTGTCAAAATAAATAATTGTATTTGTGTGACAAGCATCGTGCTAGGCTGAAATCGATCACAAATTATTGTGAATCGGAAGAAATGGTGGTGATTAGTCACAACAGATTTGGAGAATGTGGGGTAGGAAAATTGACAAGTCAGTTCAGGGTTTTAATGGGAGTCAGGTGAGTAAGTGGCTAGCACAACGTAGTATGTATTAAAGAGGCGGAGATAGTAATACTGCAATCAGAGGTTCATCATCAAGTAACCAACGTGGGAAATGAAACAGATGGAGGCATATATTGAGGAAAGAGATAATATGACTCATAGTATGTCCGGATAGTAATAGTGGAAAATTCTATAGTAGTGAGTGAATGTTTGAATAAAGGGTGTAAATTATGACGATAAATAGCGATAATTGTAATAATAAACAAAGATAAATGCACAAAAATAAACAGAGAGGGTTAAGAGAAAGAGGATAACAAAGACCTTTAGACTTTTGAATATTTTTCGTTCAGAAGAAGTGTTTCGCAAAGGCAGTGAAGGAACGAAGGTACCACTGCACCACCTGCACATGCGTTTATTGATAGCTGGATATCACAAACCACGAGGGTTAATGGGATGAGGAAATCTTGGTGGGAAGAAGAATCATTAATCCAAGTTTCGCCACGGAAGGAACAGCGTCTGAACGTGTTCCTTTCGGATACAGAGTTCCGGTTGAATCGATCTTACTGCAACAGCTTCAGCTATGTGTTGGAGATGTAAGCAAACTGTACGTGGTAACGACTTCGGAATTCGTTACACAACCCTGAAGGCTGTGTTGGCGTTGATGTGATGTCCAGTATCGACCAAATGTGACAGGATCGAGATTTATACGCATATAATTTCCCCTTTCCTGAACTGAGCTGGTAAACCTCGTTGAACCCGTAGACGAACCTAACTAACCGTGCACCCTATATAACGTGAACCACAGGAACAGTTGAAATGGTATGTGCATGGAGAAGAGCTAAGCGTAGGTAAGACATCTTTGAGTGGTTAGGTGAATACTGGATGGCTACTGAAGTATAGGAACAGATGTGCAGAGTAGAAAGTTTTCTTCATCGTCCTTGTTAAACGTTGTGATAGAATCTCCGCAGTGATATAGTGGCGTACTTAAGTTGATTCCAATTGTGATGCTATATTACATCCACGTTTTCACATTCTACTATTTGCTAACGCTGTACACGATCAATGACGAACAACATCGTATTAAGAAACACAAGTGAAAACTAGAAAAGGTGCATAGGTCAACGAAATCGAAATTGAAATTGCGTGAGGTGAACTAAAGAGTCCATAACCGCTTAAAATATTTTTAAAAATTCCTTTACGTTCCTAGCGGAAAAAAAAGCTTCAAAGTAGAAGCTTGAAGTTTCTGTAGCAGCGGTGTTCATTTTTACGGGATGGGGTAGCTAACCTCATGCTCAACCTTCCCTCTTTACTAGTCTAATTACTGACTTAGTAAGGTAAAGGTGTGTGTCGGCCGGCGATTCTACCCCGACCCACATGGGCGTGGTTAACGAGTATTCTACTCTGTGCTACCGATGCACAGACAAGGTGAGTTGGAGTACCTGGGCATCGATCCCAGTAACTCTCACATGCTAAGCGAGCGGCCTACCGTTTCAGCTAGTACAACGACCGCATAGAATATACATGTATGAAACGAAAATCAATACTCAATAATACAATGGCAAATATTCAACAAGCACACGTAAAATTAATTTCTATAAGCGTATAATATGCGTACATGAATTACTTTTATAAGCGTACGGTTAGGCTTAATCTATGGGTGCTACATAATTCCCCCATCCGAACACTGACGTATTAAATGGTATATTTAAGTGTTCAACAATGATGTTAGTTTGAGTAATAAATAGTGGCGATAATGCATAGAAAATTGTTAGCGTATTAAGCTGAAAAATGCGCAATTTAAGCCAGAGTTTTAAAAATAATGGATGGACAGTTATTAATAATAATATTAAATGAAATAAGGACAATTGGACTGGTAATTGCAGCAGAAAATATGTGGAATGATGAAAATCAGCCGGAGATCTGTAGACTTTGGATGGAAAGAATATGCAAGCAGGAAACATTACACGATTAAATGTAATTATACAAAAAAACTCGTCAATGTTTGGACAATAGTAATGTGAATTGTATACGAAAATATCGATAGCGTGAATGAGCAGTTATATGTGAATTGTGAGTAAGGACAGTAAAAGGGAAAATTCACAATAAGTTAAATAGTAGTAATTCGAAAGTGACGTTTATGCCAATGAACTATCCTGCCAGATCGCGTTGTTTCTACGGGTTGTTCTGTTGACCTTACAGTTTTAGTGACTGTAGGTGTTGGCATATCATTCAGTTGACAATTATCATTGTCTTGGAAGTCGTTAATAAACGCTGGTTCGACTCTGTCAATGCTGATGGCTTCTGCTTTATTCGATGGTTTCACCGTGATAAATTTGTCATTTCTCTGTAGAACTCTAAGTGGACCGTCGTAGGCAGGTTGAAGTGGTCGTTGTGCACCATCCCTCCAGACAAAAACGTGGGTGAAGTTTGCCAGTTGTAGCGGGATACATGATGATTGTTGCTCTGTGCGTGAAAGCGATATTTTCAGCTCATTCATATGCTGTTTTAGTAGATGCACGTAGTCAGTCATATCAATTGAAACTTGGTTATCCAGGATGGAAAACTCTCCGGGTAACTCTAGTGTTGTCCAGTAGACTAACTCAGAAAGGCAGCATCCGATGTCTTTCTTTAAAGTTCCCCGTATACCATCCTATTGAATATAAGGTGATACGAGGTCGTTTGTATTCGTTTAATTCGCAATAATTAGGTGAGGTGTTCAAAAGGAAGGCTTTCGAACTGTGCACCTCGGTCTGTAGTATTAATGGACGGAAGTTCAAAGTTCGCTGTCCATCTGCTAGTGGAACTGCTACTGGACAACGAGTGGCTCTATCGATGCAAGCGAAAGTGTAGCTGAAATCGTTGGAGGGAGGCAGTAGACCAACGATATCAATATGTATGTGGTCAAATCTTGGGTTGGAGTTAAGAAAACGACGAAACGGCGCACCGGTGTGACGATGAATGTTGACTGTTTGACAAGACAAACAGTTTCGCGTTGACTTCTTAGCATTACTGTTTATGACTCACCATATCAATCTTTCTTTCAACAGCTTAGTAGTAGCACTGACTCCGGGATGTGACAGATAACATGGTTTCTCAAAAATTATGCATTGCATAGCTGCTGGAGCAAAAGGTCGACATCTGCCAGTAGATGTATCACAGATTAATGAAAACAAAACACGTAGATCAGTGAAGAGTCTCTTTTCGGCGGAGAATTCATTTTCTTAGCTGGACGATCGCAAATGTATATATATGTGTTGTTTTGTAAGTATGTGTACATTAAGTTTGTCAAACAAAATTACAATTGGTTAAGGTTACTTTTAACTAAACAGGTGAAGGTTGGTAATACAAGTCAAGAAAATTAAGTGTTAATGAAACTAGGGTAGTAACAAATGTGACGCGTTGTCACAAACAGTTGTAATAATACGAATACTTTGATGAGTGAGTTTTACGCAGGATGCACAGAGAAGCAAAGTAGGTAATACGAAACTATGTAAGAGATCTAAGTGAATACAAGAATTATGAGCAATTAAAGAACAGGCAAAGAAACAAAATTAAGTCATAAAAATAAAAACTAAAAACAAGTCAAAACATTGTTACCATGGGAGTAGAAGTGGTTGAGTAATCCTCTTTTGTATGAACAGCTCCGGTTTTTCCATGTGAATGATCAGAGCTTCAGCGATACAAAGGAGACGAAACCGTATTGCCTTTGATAGGTTATTCTTGACTCTGTAGATTACTTTGAAGGAGATGTTTGTTGAAATGCAATGATCAGTGTTAACCAAGTGTTCAGTTATCGCACTCCTTATTGCACGACTATTGCTTTTTTGCAACCATGCTCGATAGTATCACAGATTACTTTGGTTTTCGCAAAGGAAACTTCACTGAGTAACAAGGATGCCGTTTTAGAAGACAAAATCTTCTCTAGTTCACTATCATTTATAGTTGATATCGGGACATACAATGCTTTCAATGTGCATACGTGAAAGAGCGTCTGCAGTTTCATTGTCGCTACCGTTTACGTGTCGAATATTTGAGGTGAATTGGGATATGAATTCAAGATGTCGTAGTTCACGAGGCGAGTAATTATCTAGTCTGGCTGATAAGGATTTCGTAAGAGCATGATGATCGGTAACAACCTTCCATCATGTATCTAGAGTGCTTGATGGGCAAATAAACTGCCAGCAACTCTCCACCAAAGGTTCTGTAGCGACAGTGATTAGGTTTCAGTCGTTTTGAAAAGAATGCGAGTAGTTGTCACTCATCGTTTACTTGTTGTTGTAGAACTGTACCAATGGCATCGTTCGAGGCGTCCGCCATCAGGGAAAGAGGAACATCGTGTTTGCCTCTGACTATGAGCGTCTTCTCGTCTTGCTTGCACTTTCGAATGGTTTAAGAGCTTCGCTGGCAATTGAAATGAATACCTGTGACCACGTTAATGGTCAGTTAACGGTTGCGAAGCTGTAGCACAGCTGGGAATGAAACGGTGGTAAAATTTGATGGGACTACAAAATCTTCGTAATTTCTTAAAAGAATCTTGTAGTGAATAATCCCTAATGGGTTGTACATCATCAGGGACTGGTCCGATTCCTTCCTTAGCTGTGGATCAAATGCCCGAGGAATTTCAGTGAGGCCTTGTAGAACTCGCACTTGTCGAAGTTCAAGGTCAACCCATACTGGTGAAGTCCTTCGAATACAGTCTTCACATGTTGCAGAGGTTCTGCCTCATCTCCACTGTTAATGAGTGAGTCATGAATGAGTGCAAGTACGAAAGGAAGATCACGGAATACTTGATCAGTTAAGCGTTGGAATATCTTGGATGCGTTCATTAGCCCAAAACGTAAGCGAATGAATTCGTATAATGCGAATGATATGGTAATAACCGATTTCGAACCGTCGTCCGGATGAATGGAAATGTGATGATAGGCTCTTACGAGATCAATCTTGGAGAAAACGTTACCATCCGGAAAACTGATGGCGAAATCGTGCATGTGTGGTTTTGGGTATCTGTCGATTAACGTTTGCTTGTTCGAAGCTCCGTAATCGCCACATGTCTGTGTTGATAGTCACCCACTAGTCACTCTAAGTTGCTGCACAAGATGTCTCCATAATATAACTTTATCGTTAATTTTATTTGTTCCACTTGACACTTCAAATCTCCATAACCAAATGATCTAAGGATTATGAACCGAATGCTTCGCCATCCACATCCAACCTGTCAAACATAGGATGGTTTGTCAGGACAGACTAAGATGCTTACGCGTGCAACTTCAATAATATCAATAACCCCACTATCAGAAATATGGCCAGTTACTCTGCATCTGGTAAGGCCTTTTCTGGATAACTGAGTTCTAAATGTATCATGTCTTAAAGGACTGGTCTACAGAAATCGATAATTCACGAAGAGGGAGCGGAATGACCGCAGGTGCTGACGCTGACAGAAGAAATCTTAGGGTTAAAAGAGAGGGCGGATATGAAATTTGCCAAGTAGAGTCCTTGCTATAGCATTTGTGATATCCAGCTATCAATAAACGCATGTGCAGGTGGTGCAGTGGTACCTTCGTTCCTTCACTGCCTTTGCGAAACACTTCTTCTGAACGAAAAATATTCAAAAGTCTAAAGGTCTTTGTTATCCTCTTTCTCTTAACCCTCTCTGTTTATTTTTGTGCATTTATCTTTGTTTATTATTACAATTATCGCTATTTATCGTCATAATTTACACCCTTTATTCAAACATTCACTGACTACTATAGAATTTCCCACTATTACTATCCGGACATACTATGAGTCATATTATCTCTTTCCCCAATATATGCCTCCATCTGTTTCATTTCCCACGTTGGTTACTTGATGATGAACCTCTGATTGCAGTATTACTATCTCCGCCTCTTTAATACATACTACGTTGTGCTAGCCACTTACTCACCTGACTCCCATTAAAACCCTGAACTGACTTGTCAATTTTCCTACCCCACATTCTCCAAATCTGTTGTGACTAATCACCACCATTTTCTTCCGATTCACAATAATTTGTGATCGATTTCAGCCTAGCACGATGCTTGTCACACAAATACAATTATTTATTTTGACACCCCATAACTACTAATATGTTATTCTACGTTAAGCTCAAGGATTAGAAACATCTGTTCAAAGGACGGTATGGAGAAAGAAATGAATTTATTACATAAAACTTTACTAGAGAGCGGATTTCCACCGAGATTCACCAACACAAACACGAAAGAAATGCCTCCGTCGCCATAAATCACAACTGTTCCTATGAAAACTCTCTTCATGAACCTGAAATTCAAGGGAGACTTCGAAGCAGAAATTCCTAGAAACCGCCTTTCAAATGTTTAGAGAAGACATTTCAAGCAGCCACTTCACCTATCATACTCTCAAACAGACAGTTAATCCAGTCTAACGTTAAGGATAATATACCAATTTCAGCCAACTTAATGTGCATTTATCAGTTCACTCGCTCGTGTGGAGCAAAGTATATCGACCATACGCAACGCGTAGTCCACAGACGTATTTTGGAACATTGTACAGCTTGTTGAGCCAGAGGAGAAAAGAAGAATAGTAGCAACTCCATCCTCGAACACCTTGTCATCTCTGGAAATCGAGCACCCCCACTTGCATGAATGCTTCACAGTGCTACACAGAGTCCCTCAATATCATATGAAGGGACTTCTCATACGCCATCTGAACATAGCTGTCTCATTATCTATTCGGGATCTGAAACCGGACCTCTGTATTCAAAAGCACTACATACATCCACTCGCTCTACGGTGTCCAGAGTGACGTTCTCACTATAATTTTGCTTATTATTTACTGTATAAGCTTACTGTTATTCTTATTCTTATTATTATTATTTCACTATCACTATTGCTTCCATCATCCACATTTTACTACCACTCTATTATTGTTTGTTAATAACACTGCGTTTTCATACAGATTTTATATAAAGTGACTTTTTCGGCCTCCCAGCAGTTCCAGTCCATTCTACACAATCTTATTGACTAGTCATTATCTCACACTCATTACATCATGCCAACATCGGCCTCTTTTCTAACTTCCAATTAGTCACCTCTTCTCGGCTCCACCTTACATTACGTAATACGTTTTTCGAGGACACATTTTACCAGTATCTCATTAGTCTTATGATTTCTTTGTCTAACAAATTTACGACTCTACAACAGCTTATGAAAATGAATCGTTGAAGAGGGAATTTTCTTCGCTATTTACGCCGTTTTCTTATGTAAAACCATTGGAAGTATTCAAAGAAAAGATAAGACTTTCGTGGAATTGGTAATGTGTATTCAGAAATAAATTACAGTAATAAGAATCACGAGAACAACATCCCCCTTCATCATTCCATTCAGTGTAGAATACGAAGGAAGCAAAAAAGTAAAAACCATACAATTAAGACCTGAATACTCATCACTCACACGCACACACTCACACACAGACACATGAGGATTGTGTGAGAAATAATCACTGATGGCATGCCAATGGATGATGAGTACCAATAAATCTCAGTCAAACTATTAGTTATAATGTTCATCCCATTGAGAATTTGAAATAAATTTGATTTAGTATACAATTTTGTTTGGAGGTAACATGATCTGGGCAGTAGTGGTTACAGTCAAGCATTTTGCTGTTCAAGTTCTTTCATGTAGTCCTCTATGATAGTAGAATATAGACGAAAATATGAAACAAAGTGTTGAAATTACACTATCATTATTATTATCATCATCATTATTATTGTCGTTATTACAAGTATACAAATCAGTCTGTGTCCATTTCAACACTAGGCATCTTATAGGTAGACATAACTACAGATGTTTGAAAGTCTATGCAGTTGATTAATTTAGGCAGTAGCATACTCGAGGGTTACATTGAGACTGTGGCAATATTATTGTTTCTTGGGTTCACTGTACAACACTCCTCATTCGTTTTACTGTTATATTATTATTACTGTTATTATTCCCTTGCGTTCCGAGTGGGATATTGTGCTTCAACAACACATCTCCACTTTCTCCTATTTTCTGCCATCATCTTTAGGTGGGTCCATGATTGACCAAGCTCTCTCATCTCTTCCTCGCATGACCTCCTCCATGTCACCCTCTCACTGACGACAACCCACTCGTCGCTTCCTAACGGGATTCCACTGGAGCAATGGCCTGGCGTGTGATGTCATTCGGCGGCCTCCTCAATGTATGCCTAATCAGTCCATCTTCATTTTCTGTTGCATATTTGTTGATCAATCTGCTCTCACTTGTTGGTTTGTTCCACTGCAGAGTTTCTTGTTGCTAATTCTTTCTGTTCAGCTGCCAGCTTGATCTTCATTATGGAACTAGCGAAGATAACTGTTGGTAAAGGTCTGTAACAAGTTATTGGAAATCCTCTTCTGACCTGTATAGAAGAACCGACTTCACATTGGTGTTGAAAATGGGAAGATTGTACTTTTTATTGAGTGCAGAGGATTTTCAAACTGGTTTCAAGTTGATGAAGGCGTATCTTGCCTTTCCGATTCCGACTTTGACATCTTCGTCAATTCCGCCTGTAGTGGAAACGATGCTTCTTGGTCAGATATGTGAAGCAGGAAACCTCGGTTAATTCTCTCTCCGTTGATGTTGATTGTTGCTGGTTGTTGTTGTTGCTGTTGATTGGTTTTTTTCATCACTTCCGTCTTCTCTGTGTTCATCTGTAGTCCTGTCTTCGCTTCCTGTCTCTTCAGCCAGTTTGTTTGTTTTCGCCTGCCTCTAAGTCTTCGAATTTGTGTGACATTAGACATTTTCCATCGGCGGAATCCAGATCTTCTAGAGTGTGCCCCCAGCTGTCTTCCGCATAACCCAGTTGACCACAATTATAAATATCATCGGTGTTGCTTATCATTATGATTGTTATTTCCATTTTCAAGCTTTCACAATTTGAGTGCTGAGCCAAAATAAATCATCATTATGAAATTACTTAAAATAATCCCAGAGTGTTTAGAAGATCAAGAGAAGATTTTTCTGTCTCCGCCCTAGATGATTTTAGCAACTTGATGATTGGTTGACCTGTTACCAGTAAACAGTCTTATTGACTTAGAGTATGCAGGGAGAGGTTGCTGATAAAATCCACTGTTTTCAACACCTTGCGGAGACATATTCAAATGTTGTTTGGTATGCATGTGATTTGCTCGTGCTGTCAAATGTAGGATGATGTTACAAGACTGGAATACACCGTTTCGTAGCATCAACACAGGGAGTGGAGTGGTGGAGTGTGTTGACCACTTCACTTATTTGAGAAGCTGCACCATTCCCAACGGACTGATTGCTAGCGAAATCTCAGCAGAAACACGAAACTCTTGTGTGATACTGGCGAAAATACGTCAACTCTGGCGTAGACTTGATATCCGGCTGGCTATCGATGAAAGGATGTGTGTACTGATTGGCAGTCGCCTCCTCTACGTCTGTGAGATATAACCATTGAAAGTGGAGGACATAGAGAGGGAAGTTGTGTTTGACTACAGGTACTCGTGCCCTTTCTAACGTGTTAAGCGTTGTAGTATGATGAAGTAAGCAGGTCAAGTGGACCGATGAGGTTGTGAGTGTGAATCGACTTAGGTGTCTATGACATGATACGTGTCGCCCATGCATTACCGTCGTCATCTTTGTTGAAGAAAGTTAGCTGAAATAGAACTAGATTTCGAAAGAGTGGACAAGCCGAAACCTGATAGCACTCCATCAAGTCTTTGACAGTTGGTCTGAACAAGCTTCGTAGTGAGGTGTAAACATGTCGTCTGGTTAGTGTCCTTATAGATGGTAAGAACCAATGGCTATGGACTAATTGTGATATGGTTCAAAATCGTTGTCAGTGAAGCAGATACATTCATTTTTTGTAGGGTGCTCTATCCATTGAACCCTCATGTCTTTCCATGTTATTATTCCTCCTCCCTCGTATTTCTACTTATTATCGTTCCTTTCAAATCTCTTTTACTCCATCTCTCATTTTTCTACGTTTGTGTGGTACAACGAGGGTGACAACTTGGACCGCTACACTTCAATGCAAAGTTCAGTATTGAAACTCAGTCAGTCAGTCAGTGAGTGGCGCATACGGATAGCTATGCTGACGAGTGGGTACCTTCACCGATTTTATCATCCTGAAGGAATTTCCCATTCATTTTTGTATTTACTCATGTATTCTGAATGTGCGTTAACTTTTCGGTGAACATGTTTCTCTCCGATTGATGAATTTGATATTGTTCTGGATGATATAACATTTTTCATTGGATGACATACTGTTTTTCATTTTTCCGAAATCATTCCTCAACCTTCAGAATAATAATAATAATATGATTAATGAATTGAAACTGTGAGCACAGTTTACTAAGTCGTGCAGTTAATTAACTTTCAATTTGTGACTACACTAAACATCATATTTGTGTTGATGGTGATTATCTCAAAAACAATTTAAACGGTTGAAAACAGAATGAATTGTTGGTATTAGGCAGTTGGAGGTAGTCAGCACAAAGCCCTGTCTAGACGTAGGTTTCGTGGTAGCTGGCACTCAGCAGCAAGGCATATCTGCAACACTGGAGGAACTCATTTTCCTTCTCAGATTCAAACCCTTGTCACCCAGTGCAGTGCTACAGTCAGAGACGATACCACTGACGCTATTCACGCTCGTGATTCACCCCTCCCTGTAGGATGACTGTGTTGGATATTTTTGATTGGACACTAGTCAGTAACCAGTTTAATAAGATAAATAGAAGATCGCAAAAGAACATGGTGTTTCCCAACTCCCGTGAAAGTCAGTCAACTCACCTCTCACTGTTTCAAACCACTCGTCAAATATCCGCCCTAAATTATATTAGCACAAACACGGATGTGATTGATAATTAAGACGACATCATCAAAATAACAAGAGAAAAATTAAAATTTCATCGTACACATCACAGCTGAGTTTTAGTCAGCAGAGTAGAATTGAAAGTCGTCGCTATAAGGTGTACATCTGATTGAAGCAGAAGGTGATTATATTCAGTAGTCAAGTGTATTCTGATGTAGTTCTCCAGGAGATCATTTGGAAGCACATTTGGTTGTGGTGTGTGTGTGTGTGTGGAAGACGTCTACACGTATGTGAGGTGATGAAATTCATTTAGAATGGAATGAGTTTTCGTTGGATTGGCAAAACATGTATATATCTAATAAGAACACTAATCTCTACTACTATTACTACCAGATCCTGTTAGAAGTACTTCCCATTTGCAGTACATACACAAACCGTACACACTTCGTTACTTTCACAATCAATTCAAAGTAAATGTGTGAGTGTGTCAATTCTCAACTAAACTATTAACAATAATAAGAAGAAGAATAAGAATAATGTTTGACAACGGCCTTTGTTCTACCAATCACTGACATATTACTGTGAGTAGTGAGTTGAAGTTTCAGTTCCACACGTAAATAAGCGGTGTGTTTGAAAGGAATTATGCCACATTTTAAGTTTCCTGGCCGACAGCAACAGCAACATCAATCAGCACAAATGGGAGAAATTTGAAAGAAGCAACCTCCTTCACCTGCCCACATACCTGGGAAGCATCCTTTTAACTACAGGCCGACGGAACTGATGAGAAGGAGATCTGTGTGGAGGTCGACAGCACTCAGCATGAAAGTGAAAATTAGATCCGCGTTTTCAACTCCAATGCGAGGTAAGTGCTAATTTATGGATCAGAGATTTGGTGCTGCATCATGAAGAGCACTTCATCAACAGCTGTTTTTGTCCAATACTCAAGATCAGATAGCCGGCCAGAAACAATCAGCAACAGGGATCCCTGGCAATGAGCGAACCAACCATGTAGGAACCGATTGTGAAACAAATATGCAGAAAGAAATAGAGGTAGACTGGCCATACTCTGAGAAATTAAACTATCAAGAAAGTGACATCACACGCCGAGCCATCGCTTGAGTGTAACCTGACCGAATGGGAAGCGGAGAGTTGGTCGTCAGTACGAGGGTGACATGCAGGAGGTCATGTGAAGAGGAGATGAAAACATGTGGGCAGACGTGGAGTCAGCTGTAAACGTGAGCAGGGAACCGAGCTCAATCGAGACGCGCGGCTGGAGCCCTTTGTTCCTCTAGGAACTGAAGGAAACAATAATACATACAATAATAATGAGATTGCCTAAAAATCAAATGCGAAGACAACAAATCACAAGTTGTTATCACATATATTATTCCAGAGGTTGTTGAATACTTGTGTCTGGTGTTCTATTTTCTCCAATAGACTTGAGACGAGGAAGAGGGCAGCCAAAGAGATGACAGGCTCATCATTGTTTAAATGGAGAAATAGTTAAACAGACATTTTGATGAGTGAGTAGTCTAAGTGTCGGTATCGGTATCGGTATCTTCACCATCACCACATTGGCATATCAGTTTACAACAAAATAAACTTTTTCACATTTGTGTTGTGAATATATCTCAAGGAAGGTATGATTAGGAGACTTGTGAAATCAACTTACTTCTGGTTTCTAGAGATTCCCCTTCATGTTGGATTACTTCAAAATGAAATAAGGTGGAAATTAGACTCAAAAAGTGATACGTGAACTCGTAAGAGCATTAATGGTCTCATGCATGTCACAAACCAATGGATTCGATTGATTCTCAATTCAGAGGAAGACTAGAGACACTGAGTATCGGTGATGATTCGTGATAACCTATTTCAGTGTCTTGATTTAGTTTCCTGAATCTCTCCCTGATACATAAAGCTCACTGCTAATTTAAGTTGGAAATCAGGGAGAAGGTTTGTTGAACACAATTTTGCTACCATTTATGCTTAATATCACAAGTGCACAGTATAATCTGATCTGAAAGGACTTATTAGTCATTCTGTAGTATTTGAAGTTTTAAATTCAACGAAGTAGTGTTGTGTAATGCCTAGCCATGCAATTCATTATTGATAAATTGAAGTGAGTTTCGATAATGATCGTTTCTGAGGGATGTTCATTCATATCCGAATAAGTTGACTATTCGAAGAATCGATGAATTAAATGTCAGTGTGATATGGACATTTTGAAAAACAGTTAATTTTGAAATTCTTCCACAATAAAGAAAAAACTAATTCAAAGACTATCTCTCATAGCATAGTGAACCTACCGACTGGTTGTGAATCGATTAAGTTGGTGATGGCTGGAAAGCAAATGAGCGAATATTAAGGATTATATTTTACGGAATATACACAGTGGATTATAGGAATTATTAAAGAGACAGTTGCAGCGGGAAAAGTTTTCTTTCCGACGATGTTATCAACTAGACAGCGCTGTACATTCGAGTATTTATAGTGAATGTGTGAGAATGTTCCAGATCTGTCTCCGTTCAGCGGTCAGATTAATAAAGTTACTGAGTGTAATAAACAGAAGATGAGTAGTGGCACTATTCTAGAAATATTTCAGGTCACGGGTCAAATTAAAGATTCCAATGTGCATTAATCAGGAAGATCGGGTAGGAAAGACAAAATAGGATTATAATTACCAGAAAACTAGTCAGTTTGTGTAATTACGGGTTAAAGGTATAATATTAACTAAATTTTCATGATGGCCATGGTAGGGACAACGGTTGAAGGCATTTCTTTTGGATACATGGAGTAGGATTGAGTTTTCGGATCGCCAGTGCTTCAGCTGTTTCTAGATGTCTTGATCTCACTCCCTTTGATAGGTTGGATCGGATCTTGTATATAGCGTTGAGAGACTTTTCAAATGTGGTTGAATGTCCAGAATTCACGAGATGTTCTGTTATCGAACTGTATGCCGCTTTGCCTTCTGTTCTCGCCAACCATGTTGGATAGTGTTTACGCGTTCGTTTTACATTATAGCAGACAAAATGTGTGTAATTTCGATAAAGATATAGAACAGTAGGTGGAGAGTAACAGGTCTTCTTTCATTTAGGACATCTGATGTCTTTCAAAGTATTCATGGAGAAACATCATGTGAGTGATAATAAAATGAAACCCTAGAAACAAGTGACTTCTGGTTAGTGATGAGGAATATACGACGAATAATCATTTGTGAAATCAACACTGGTGTATGTCTATCAGTTTTATGAATGTGTATTTTTCCATAGCGTTATTGGTTGGCTGAACGAATCCTGTGTAGTACCATACACCAAATATCCTTTTGCCATATACTCTGTTATTTCCACTTTCTGATTTGGTGAATATCAGAACATTCCAATAATTGTGATGGTGAACTTTGGTCAACAGACAACACACATCTGAGGATAACAGTAACTTAGGAATATATTAGCTGACGTGTGGGAGTTGACGTTTTCGCTAGTCAGAAGCTGTGATGTGAATTGGAAGATGGATGGGTGATGAAGTTACTGAAACATGAAATTCGTAATTGGATAAGTTGTTGTATAACTTCAAGGTGGAAGATCTTATAAAAGTACCAGGTGACTGTTATATATTTGACTTACGGGCTACTTCATTCAACCAGTTCAAAAATATTTCGACTTTAATAAATTTGGATGAAAAGAAGTGCAGAGAATTAGTTGATTGTGTGTTCATCAGTTTATAGGTGTTTGCGCATGTGTGTGAGTGTGTGTGACGAATAAGGCAGTTGATGTGAAAACTGCAATGTCTGTGAATCGAGAGTTAGTCAGTATTCTGCTTCAATGCTAGTTAGTATTTCATCTTGAATACTTCAATTCGTTATCTGAAGTAGTAAATTTTAATGTGTATCACAGCGAGTCTGAGCTTAAATTACGATATCCGCCTTATATTGCGTATGTCTGATGTCTAACTGATTAGGCAGCATTCAGTTGACAAACCTCCCAACACTTGCAGGTGCACATTTCAATCCACCTACTCCTATACAGCTAAGTACAAAGGCTGCGCTAACGAATATCACTTTATCAGCATTGATGTCGACAATATTTTGGACGACATTCCTTATTCATTCATTCATTCGTGAAAATTCCACCTCTTTAATTCAGGTAGACAGACCATTTCCGGTTTTCAGTCTACCACTTACAAAGATTCTCAGGCTAAATAGCGATTTCTCATTTCTCACCTCCTTGAAAACTTCCATTAAATGATGTTGATTTCACCTAAGCTGCTTATTCATATCGTCATTCTGTCTTCATATCTTCTTCTCCATTCTTCATATATCTTTCTTCGGGATTTTATCGACCATGATGGCCTCTTTTTGCCTTGATTTTTGAATATTAATCACGCATGGGAGAATGATATCAAAGAAACCAGTTTCCTCGTTATAATCTCCAGCATTTACTTAGGAGTAGTACAAACCTTCATTGTCCTAATCGATAAGACTGTCCAATGAGAAAGCAAATGAGGCGACCACAGAGAAATGTGTAATCTGACTGTATGACTGTTGCAGAAATCAAAGTTGAAGGTAGAATAGGAGACATGGCTTCTACGAATACAACGGTGATACTTCAGTGATGGAGACGTCATCACTGCAGTTTTTTAGATATTTTGAAAATGAGTTATCATTACTTTCCTGCTGCAGTGTGATACAACGTAGTGGCTTCAGCTGGATGTCTATGCGTTACGGCGGAATGGATTAACCTTTTTTGTTAGCTGATAAGTGGTATAAGTAATTTTGTCACTATCGTTCACTTAGTCATAATAAAATTTTTGTCAGATGTGAATTCGTCTCAATCTTATTCAATTTATTATTTAATTATATTGCATCACGTTTCGAAATGGAACTTACTTCTCTCCCCAATTGTCAGTGTGAGATTTCTGCCAGCTGAAAGTTTGACAATAGAATAAAACTAAATGAGAGTGTATAGTGATATTTCGCCTTGGAATTTCAGGGTTTTGTGTGTGTGGAAATAAATTCATCACAATCTCAGTGCTCTGTAGATCAGAAAAGTGTGATCGACAGTTTGTGAATTTCGACTGTAATATACTTCAACATTAGGGACTGCAATGCCCAAATCTTTATCAGCCTCAGTCAACAGCTGGCTAAATGACAATGCCACATGTCAAGTGAACCATAACGTAAAACTCAGGAAAGCCTTTGAAGTGAAGACAGGAGTAACATTTGGGTGTTTGATACCACTTATGACATTGGAGATTGTGGTGAGTGGAGTGGATCATGTGACAGACTGTGCATGGGAGCTAGAAGACAGAAATATGTTGGACCGATCAGAAGACTGTTGAAGATCTGGACTTCGAGGACGATTTTAGTTTAATATCAAAGAGACTTGAAGAATTGCAGGCGAAAACTAACAAGTTCACAGGAGAAGCATCAAGAGAGAGACAACATCAACATTAAGTCAATTCTTCTACATGGATCAGAGACTTGACGAATCATCAAAAGCATTTCTAAGACTGCCAACTTCCGCTAACAGCCTACCGGAAAGGATAAGCAACAAACAACTCTAACAGTGCAACCAACCAACCAACCAACATCTTACTGCTAAACAAATATGTGGATGAAAATATTGATGGATTAGGCACACGCCGAGGAGAACACCGATTGAAGCTCTATCTTCCACTCGGAACCAAGAATAGTATTAATCTAATATTCAAACTAATAGTCGATTAATCTATCAGTTTAGTGCATCAAGGATCTCAAACGCCACATTCTAACGTTGCCTTTCACACAATGATCTGTAAATTGGTGTGGACTAACTCGATTAACCTCTTCTTCATATCACAATTCTGAGTTTTCATCCTTGAGTCACTTTTCCCCTCTTCTCAATCAGGAGATAATTTCACCTATCTGAATTCTTATATAAAGACATTTAGGTTCTGTCTATATTGGAGGGTTGTCTCGAATCATGTAACCATTGTCTTTGGTGTACTGTTGTGGCGAGTACTACTGATAGGATGTGTCAGTAGAATAAAGAGAGACGTTTATCGGCTGGCAGAAAAATATCGAAGAGTAGGAAGATACATTTGATTTCAGAGAATGAAAATGACACAGAATTGTGGAGATTCATGGGAGACGTAAAAGGAACAAAAAGAACCACAATATAAAGTAAGGTTAGAAGCACCACAACATAAAGGATCTGTGAAAATAGTGCGTTGGAAGCATACAAAATTGGGCTATATGGAGATACAAATCCCAACAAGTCCTATGTTAAGTTTGTGATAGAAGTGGTCTCACTCGTCTGCTTGACGTACCACTAGTCAATACGTGACAGACAGGTGACTGTTGCTTGAAGGACGCAAACATTTATTGCCTTTAAAGCATCTTACCAGCGTCTGTGAACGTAGGCATAGTAGATACGTCTAAAATGAAGGTTTGGATAAATCAACAATTAGTAAACACATTGTAGCAACAGAAAGCAAGATACGAAAGCCAAGGTATATTTTTCATTGGTCAAAACGCTGTTTATATATCTACAGTTTATATTCGTTAACCAATCACCGAACGTGTGATTTCAGTTTATATCAAACAACATGAAATAGAATGTTCAAATAGATAAATCGTTACATAGGCCGTGCAATTAGACGTGTTTCTCGTCGGATTTCCGAAAATCACTCTGCATAATGGTTGGTTAAGTAAAGGTCAAACAAAATCTATTCGTAGCGCTATTCAATCTCATCTCGTGGATAAAGAACTCAAGATTGATGTCAACGAGGCGGCTTTCAAAGTCATTTACTGCATACCGCTAAATCTTAATTTCACCTTAAGAGTTCGTTTATTAAGTATTATTATATTTTAATTATTATTATTATTATCATTTAGGCATCTTTAGTGAACTGTAATTCCATCGTGATTTCACTCTACAAATTGATATTGTTTAAAAAACACTAATATTGTTATTGACTACCATTCTAGAATATTCGATGTATATGAACACATATGTAACTGCAGAGCCATAGGAGGAAGAAATGATGGAAAAGGATATTCTTCGCTGAATTATTTTGTTTTTTATAGATATCGTATTCTGTTCACAATGGGGAAATGAACCATGAGTATACATGAGAATAACATTCCGTCGGCACACATTCTCTGTATCACAACATATGTAACTAAGAGTATTCCTTTATATGACATTAGATGGTTGGAGGCAATCGGCCACAGGAAGCCCCACCTCTGACCTAGGTTTCGTGATAGTTGGCACTTATCTCAGAAGGGAGATGAATTCCTTCAAGGTAGTTGCAGATACGCCTTGCTGACTGGTGAGTGCCAACTAGCACGAAACCAAGATGCAGCTGGGCTACCTGTGGCCGGTTGCCTCCAACCACTTAATATCATTAAATGAATGTGCACCGTGATGGCGAGCGATCTACCTAGAATGGTGGCCATATTGCAAAACCTGACTGACTGATAGAATTCAATCTACATCAAAGGAAGGACTAGACGCATAAGACTATTTACTAGTGTCCAATCAAAGTATTCCTTTATATGTTCACAGGTAATATGAACTTTTAAACTAGACAAATTAGGTGGAACAAATACGAAACACGAGTACACACTTGGAGAGCTAAGGTCAGTGAGACACACAGGGCTGATGACGTGGAAATGTGATGTAGTATTATTAATGATAGTAAAGGAATATTAACTGTTACTTGATGGTAGCATCTGGGTCATATACAAACTGTAAACTATTCAGAATTTGTGACTAAACTCTACTCGTCATGATATTCTCAGTCAACAACATGAATTACATTTCGAGAGCACTCAAGGTAACAAAACCGAGTCAGTGAATATCAGTGACTAGTTCAAATAGATTCATCACTTACCCTTAGTTCCGTACACTATCGCCAATAGTATGAATTGTATCAGAGAGAATTTCATCTTTCTTGAATAACTTACTGATAAGGCACTGACTGAGTGTGTTTATATACTATTTCTGATTTCTTATGTAGCCAATAAACTGTGTTGTCATTCTTCATCTACAAAGACAATTGGTCCAGTGAGTCTGTACTTCTTCATCACACACTGGGGGCTTACTTCAATAAAGAAAAGAAAATAAGGAATTGCACAGAAGTAGGGGTGTTATTAGGTGTGTTATTCTCACACGCTATCACATTAGAACCAGTCTCAAATTCCACATTGTTTCAAAGTGATTGGCAATGACAAAGTGTCTTGCATCCTCAGTTAAGAGACTAGTCGTTGGTTGGTTGAGACACCTGAGTAGACAATGCATCAGACAACATTTTGGTTACCAGTGCAATAGGAGATCATAATGTCTGCACATCGACACCTTTAAATAAAACGTACGTCTCCACCACCGGGAAATCAATACAACACTCAACATCACTTCCTACACAAATTCAAAATACTCACTAATTTAGTATTCTGATAACGCTGATACGTGCGTGACACATCTGATGTCTGTCTCACTCTCCATAAAAACAACTACAATTCTAGGCGTGAAGAAGAAGAAGAAGTGGAGGAATTCGCATCTGACGATTTATCACACCACATATCACCCACCATATGATGATAAGACATAATGAATAGGCGATGAGTTGGATTTGAATCTGGCCAACTCACTATTTCACTCCTTCACACATTGTTACTCTTAGCCTTTTGTTTCCAGTGATGATGAGACCACAAATCTGTTTGTATGAGGTGATTTATCTGTCTGGATGACGTAGTTATGTCGTGTGGTGTGGTGTGGTATGGTGTGGTGTCATGTCATTTCTTGTCTTGTGAATATTCTTCATCTTGTTTTATGAGTACTGATAATTTTAGGAATGACAGTAATCATCGTATATTTGTGATTTGTACTTCTCTATCATATCACACTATCTACCTCTCTCTCTCTGCTTACTTACTTTGCATCTCCAAGTAATTCAGTGTTGGATATATTTCACAGTGGATTTCTTTCGTGGTGGAGTTTGATGAGTTTGAATTGTGAGCTGTGGTGTAGTGTGAATAATCAGTATCCAGGTTATTGTGAGGTGGGTATCAATTTGAGTGAGAAGATGTTGTAGGGTGTGTGTGAAATTCTGATGATTTCGCATAAAACAGCTTGAATATTATTGTTAGATTTCGACAACGTACTATAAAGTAGGTCTGAACGATACTTGACATGATCTGTGATCAGAGTCACCCATTCAGCACAACAAAGTTGCAACACAGGATTCTCTTTGGAAAGAAACAATAGGCAGACATCTTAAAATTCTGGATGTAACGTCGAATGAACTGGGAACTTCACATACCGTGAGAGAGAATGAGTGGCCAATCCGAGGGGATGTACAGGGTAATAAGTACAAATATAACTGACATTTCCATCTCGAGTAGAACAGAAATAAGGAGTTAGAGCAAGAATTAAGGTAACCTTAAAAAAGACCATAGAAAATATATACGGGTTAATAGGCACACCACTACTGACCGACTCACATCAGTAGTTTTCTACAAACCACATCAATTAGTAGTGTTTGTTAGGCAGATTGAAGTTGTCTAAACCCTGGGTTTCCGTTTTGTTCGTTCGAGGCCGAGAGGATCAGCTGTCTACCAGGTTCGACTAAGTCAAGAAAGCTGAATTATTTTCAACCGCCCGATTTCTGGCTGCCTACTTGGTGAAACTGATATCACCCTAAGTCAAATTCTCAGTTTACAAATTGACCATCAATTTTCCAATTTACACAGTTCAAGGAGGCAAACATTTCACCAGATTTGCCTCTGAAAATCAAAATATATAGATCACAATTCTTAATCTACTTGGTAGCAGTCATAGTGATCAAGCAAGGAAGCATGAATGCGTAGAACCGGTTGATGTGATTGGGGTATACAAATACTCATCCCAGTCAATCAGTGACAAAAAAATTTCCGAGTCTGTGCTTGCTTTATAATCTCGTCTAGGTAACTATTTTGCCGGTTTCTTAGCCGGTCGCAGGCCAGGATGAAGAGGGTAGCTTTTCCGTGGACCTGTCAACCCCACACCAAGAAACCTACCAAACCGCTAGATAAACTTCAACTCACAAAAAATAAATTAAAATTACGAAAAATTCGAATGCCAATTATCTTATTCTTTGCTGGAATCTGAAAGGCGAAATGACACAGCGGGCTGGTGAAAGTGCGCTTTCGGGAAGCTATTCAGCCAGTCAGCTGATGTCTTCTCTCTCTCTCTCTCGATGGAAGCCAAAAAAATTGGGGACGTCGAATGTCCGTAAAATGTACGAAACAAGCTGGGAAGGCTTCCGAGTTAGTCAAAATAGTGCTAAGATATGGTATGAAAGTGATGGGACTCTTCGAGAGTAAATAAAATGGATGTAGACTGTCGAAATTGTGAACTACTGAGTCAGTAATCTACTCCGGTCTCATCGACCAGACGGTAACCATGAGCAAACTGAGGCGGTGAGTGGCTATAATGATGCCATCAAAGGCAGCCAAAGCTGTAATGCAGTGGGAACCAATTTTGTCCAGGATCATGATAGAGAAATCTCCTCAGACTTCTGCGGTGATTGGAGGCAGCGTGTACAAGCACATACACACACAAGGATATACACAAGACTTGAAACATGGATTTCGCTTGATGGACTCAGCACAAACCAGGATAGGCTTCATCTCAATGCTGCTGAAGAAGGTGGAGACGCAGCTAGTCTCCTGGACACAAAGTGGAAAATGGGTGGGGTAGATGTGGGCCCACACCATCATCTAGTAGAAGGAACCTTCAAAGTGAAGCTAAAATCCTTCGGAACAACTGGACACAGGCCACTGCAATTCAAATTCAACATGCAGAAAGTGAAGGACAAATCTAAAATGGACACTTTCACTACAGATGAGGTCAGGGCAGAGCAAAGTCGGAGACAAT
The DNA here is from genome assembly GCA_944472135.2 of Trichobilharzia regenti. NCBI lineage: Eukaryota > Metazoa > Platyhelminthes > Trematoda > Strigeidida > Schistosomatidae > Trichobilharzia > Trichobilharzia regenti. The sequence goes on along the minus strand of CALYDD020000428.1, from coordinate 58,857 downwards.
GCATGGAATCACTGAGGAAACCCGTGTGTGTGTGGGGGGAGAATATTAGAACTAACTGTGTGTCCGCAGGTAACAGAGACCCCAGAACATTGTATCATCAACGCAGTCGATGAAACCAATAAAAGGTGTTCAAGGGAACCTGATTTCCAAGGGGAGGAAACAAATAAAACAATGGATGGTTCGTTTTAACGGACTATCGAATCGATCCCCATCACCTGCAACTCGCCCAGAAATACGAGAACAACCAAAACCAGTTGTTGCAGAACTACCTGCCAGTGGACGACAGTCTTCCAATGATTGCAGAAATTAGGAATTCTACTAAGCTACTGAAGTCTAGCGGGAATGTAACGGGGCCAGAGGGAATTCCCCCGAAACACTGAAAATGGACCAAGACACTGTGGCAGATGTGCTCACATCGTTGTTGCCAAAGTTTTGGAAGGAAGGAAAGGCGCCCACTGATTGAAAGAAAGGGTGGTCACCTTGTCAACCTACTAAAGAAGGGAGAGTCACACCTCTGAAAGAACTGCTGTGGTATAATGACCTTGTCCAGGGCATGTAAATATTAAGTCGCATAATCCTAGAGAGAATAAACGATGCACTGGATACAGAACTCCTCCGGCTCCACCGGAAAAAGTTGGCTGGATTCAAGAAAGGCAAATCATGTGTTGAACAAATTCCAACGCTGCTCACCGTCATCATCGAACAAAGCATAGAATGGCAGTCAAACCCCTCCCTACCTCAACTTCAAGGAATTCGAAAAGGCCTTCAACAGACGGCGTTGGTCGAGAAGTAATTTAGAAACTACTTCTGGACTACGGCATGTAGTGCCCCAAATCTATATCGGCCTCATTCAACAGTTCGCAATATGACAATGCCAAATGTCAGGTGATCCACAATACAAAACTTAACGAGGCATTCCGAGTGAATACAAGAGTAAAACAAGCTGGTTCTCTATTATCACTGATGATATTCTTAATTGTGGTTGACAGGAGTATGCGTCAAACTGTGCACATGTAGTGAAAAGACAGGAATTTGTTGGATCACCAATAAGAAGGCTGTAGAAGATCCGGACTTCTCAGACAACATGTGTCTAATATCACACAAACTCGAAGGCATACAGGAAAGCGAAAACCAACAAACTGTCTGAAGAAGCAGCTAGTGGAGACAGGACTGAATGTGAACATACAGACGAAGGAGGTGATGAAGATAATCAACCAACAGAAACAACAACAACAACCCGAACCAATCACCATCAACGGGGAGAACTTAACGGAGGCTTCCCCGTTGCTTCACTTATCTAAGCAGCCAGAATTGTTTCAACTACAAGCGAACGGATGAATATGTGAAAGGAAGTCAACCAGAATTGGAAAGGCAAGATACGCCTTCATCAAACTAAAAGCAGTATGGAAATCTTCTGCACTCAATCAGCCAGCATATAGAACAAGATTCGGATTTTCAACACCAGTGTCAAGTCGGTCCTTCTATACGGGTCAGAATCTCGCACTGCGTGTCACAGAAAGGGTTTCCAACAGGCCACTACAGACTCTTACCGACAGCTGCTTTTTCCGGCTCCATACTAATGATCGAATGACCAAAACATATTAGTAGGAAGGAACTGTTCGAACAGACCAAACAAGAGCGTATCATTCAAAAATAATCAGGAAGAAATTTAGATGGATCAAGCATACGTTGAGAAGACCATTGAATGAAACCACGCACAAGGCTGTCAAGTGAAATCCAAATAAGAAACAACGAATGAATTGTCGTAGGATGAAGTGAAGGAGGTCATGAGAATAGGAGGTGAGAGTGTTTGGTCAATCATGTACCAAAATTTGAAGGACGGTAGAAAATAGAAGAAAGTGTGGATATGTTGTTGAATCCCTACGTTCCACTCGAAACCAAAGAAAATAATAATAATAATTTTGGCTGAATCGATCACTGATTTCGCTATCAAGGAGATCACATATTGTGATGTGAATAATTTGGTTTTACAGGGGAATCTGTGGTGACATTCCACATCATCGAAATATACGAAGCAGAAATCGCTAACTGATTTGCAAGTTTCGAACATGAATGGAACAAAGATTTGAAATGGGAAAACATGATTACGTTTCTCATGCATGCATGCATACACAATCTCACTTTCCCATCATAGACGATTATAAAAATATGGTAGGCTAACCGTTCACAATTTGTCCAGTTCCAATGGGGATATGATTCATAGGGAAGGGTGGAGGGAATGTGGCCTTTTCTTGTCATGCAAATATTAACTAATGTTACTGTTAACAACATACATCCGATTCACTTCTCCTGAGGTGAATACACGTTCTCCTAACTTTATTCATTCATCGAACATCGAATGACTTTGGCGGCCTGTTTGAACATTTTGGGCTACCATATTCCATATACATTTTGCATCTATTTACTCGTATTTTATTGGTGTTTACATATCACATTATGCATTCTAATCGTATTATCCACTCCCGGGATTTTATAAAACGTTTTAAACCCAAAAACTTTCATATTTGCAATAAACTCAAGAAAAAGCACCATGGAGGTTGGCAGCGTGCCTTAAAATCTACGCCTATACATCACACCACTGTTCCAGTTATCATTAGTACCAACTGCCGGTCCCTTCCTAACAAAATTCTGGATTTTCAGTCCGGAATTTACCACAATACTGGTATTGTCACTCTACAAGAAACCTGGCTCCATGACTCATATGATGACAATATTGTGTCTCTAAACAATTTTAATGTATTCCGACAAGACCGTGTTTGTTCCAGGAAAAAATGTGACGGAGGTGTTGCAACTTTTATTCACTCAAAATGGTCCATTTCTAACAAAGTTTGTTTCAAATTCTCGAATGACTACATTGATTGCATCACTGTGAGATGTCGCCCGAAACACCTGTCACAATACAAATTCATTTATATTTCTAATGTTTATGTTTCTCCTGGCTGTACCATATCGGATTTATCTATGTTCGCTGATGAATTCACCGCTTTTGCTGCAGCTTGCTTCGAGAACTCTTTATCTATAGTAACTGGCGACTTTAATGCATGCGATCACTCCTTCCTTATATCACTTGGTCATGACAGTATTATTAAATTTGCTACTCGTCTTGGTAAAACAGTGGATTTAGTATTTATCAATGATGTTGGCATATATGAAGCTCGCAAACGTGCTCCTTTACTTAACTCTGACCACTGAATCATACATGTACTGCCTAAAATATATTCCAAATCACACAAAGGTGTCCTCTCTCACCTCCACAGTAAAGTTCAACGGAGATGCTACACACAAGACAACCTAAACAAGCTCAGATGCATGTTGAAAGACACTAACTGGGACTTATTTACAGAACAAACATTAGATGAAACAATCACAAACACTACTGATTATCTTAAACTCTGTTTCGAAATATGTTGTCCTAAAGGAACATTATTCATTCGATTTGATCGCTTATCTTCGCCATATCTCAAAAAGCTACGTAGAGATAAAGAACTGTTGTTCAAAACAAATGATAAGCCTGGTGTAAAAAAGTTAAATATTCTGATAAAACTGGAAATGAAAAGACTAAATGTTTTATATAATCAAAGATTTTTGTCATGCAAAACCCCTTCTAATTTATGGAAACTTTTCAAAGAAATTACTAACGGTAAGCGATGTATTTCTGTTCCATCTCTTAATGTCGACACTCTTAATAAATCTTTCATACGCTCTTCTGTTGATACCCTTCCAAATGATACAAATCATACTGACAATAATTTTAGTGGTTTTAATACCCTTGATGTGCTTAAATGTCTCCGGTCTCTTAAGCCTTCTCAAAGCCTTGGTCCTGATAGCATACCTGCCATTGTCCTCAGGAATTGTGCTGATATTTTGTGTTACCCTCTTACTAACGTTTTTAATGCTTCTTTTTCCGGCAACGTTCTACCTTTTGCATGGAAAAACATCAAAATTATCCCCATACCAAAACCATCTTCTGGTACTGATATTAAATTTCGGCCTATTGCAATTACTTCCCCCTTTTTAAAATTGATGGAAAAATTACTTTTACTTCGTCTTGAACCCTCATTGAGACCTTTTAATGATCCTAAACAATTTGCATACAAACATGGTAGAAGTACCTTGGATGCTGCGGTTGTCTTATATCACAATGTTGTCTCTTGTTTAGACAAAGGTGCTAAATATGTTCGTAGTGCTTTCTTAGACTACACATCTGCTTTTAACTCTGTACCTAGGGGCCTTTTATTAAATAAGCTATCGTTGACACAAACAGGATCCTGGGCAAAGAGTTGGTTGCATTCCTATTTTTCTGATAGAATGCAGTATACTGTATATAACGGCAAATCTTCTTCTACCTCGCTTACAAAATCCGGTGTTCCACAAGGTGCTGTCCTCTCTCCTTTTCTTTTTTCTTTCTTCCTACATGACCTGCCTCATTCAAACGAAACTAACTTTGTCAAATATGCAGATGATCTGACTGTATCACTGCCTATCACTTCTGAGTCTGACAGCTCCAAACTTAATAGCTTTCTGTTGGACATCAACAAGTGGTCCAAGTCAAATGGTCTTATATTAAATCCTTCCAAATGTCAGGCAGTTGACTTTACTTTCAAGCATCGACGTGACTTACATGAAATAGCTAGTTCACATGATTCCTGTAGCATAGATGGCACAGAAATTGAAACTAAGTCAAGTATTAAATACCTTGGATTAGTTCTTTCCTCTGACCTTTCATGGTCATCCCACATCTTATCTATCTCTAAGAAAATGTTTCGTCTTACCTTCTACATTAAAAAGTTAAGACAATCAGGTATCAACCAACCTTTAGTTTTGCAATTTTTAAACTCCTGTATTTTACCTATTGTACTCTATTGCTCTCCATTAATCTTTCCTGGGCTTCTCAAAAAAGACTTATTCATATTACGAAGAGTATTAAATGCTGTGAGTAGGGCTTGTGGTATGCCACTGCGTGAGCTCGCCAATACTATAGTCAAGAGACACATAAATTCCTGTACGAAATGGGCAAAGGCTATACTGTCAGACCCTCTGCACCCCTTTTATTCACACCTATCCTCTTGTATCTCATCAGGTAGGACGAGAAGTCAATATAAAAAGTTATATGCTCGTACCACTAAGTACAGAAATTCTACAATACCCTATTTCGCCCGTACTTTATGTGATGAAGACTCTGCTAGACGTGAAACACATAAGTTACTATGTAATTATCACAGTGAATCGACACTTTCATCGTTCATCTTTCTGTATTTTATGGTGTCACACTTTCCATCGTTCAATTATTACTCTGCTATTTTATTTTAGTTGGTATTACCATTATTACTACAATTTTATCCTTTATGCATATTTTTCGCCGTATTTTGCTATGTAGCTGCTGTAACAATTGTTTGATTATTATTATTATGTAATGTTTATTTATAATTTTTTTTGCTGTTTTTGAGTAAATTAGATGCAATCTTGTACTGAATGCTGAAAATTCCTTGCTGTATCATTGATACTGTTTTTGGAATAAAGCTATTATTATTATTAATATTAACATTACTTAAATGATAGCTGGCTTCTCCTGTCTAGTCTGCTTTTCTTCGCGTTCTTGTATTCAGTGGGGCTATTCACATAATAATAAATCAGTATAAGAAAGTTGGTGAAGATGGGACCAGTTATAAATGCATGTGATGAAATTGTGCTGTAACATACAATGTGTGACGATAACAATCAATAGGATTCGACACAACCCACACCAACCCACGTCATCACCAGTCAAACCATCTTAATGTTCAATCATCAGGATTTCACACAGATCCTACAACACCTTCTCACTCTGATTGACTTCCACCTAACAACAATGTGGATACTGATTATTCACACTATACCACAGTTCTCAGTAGTCTCAATACCAACCCATCGAACTCCACCACGAAAAAAATCCACAGTGAAACACAACGACCACTGAATTACCTGCAAAGTCAAAGTAAGTGAGCAGAGAGAGTGGAATATGACAGAGGAGTACAAATCACAAATATACGATGATTCCTGTCATTCCTAAAATTATCAGTACTCATAAAACAAGATGAAGAATATTCACAAGGCAAGAAATGACATGACACCAAACCATACCACACCACACGAAATAACTACGTCATCCAGACAGATAAATCACATCATCATCACTGGAAACAATAGGCTACCAGTAACTATGTGTGAAAGAGTGAAATAGTGAGTTGGCCAGAGTCAAATCCAGGTCATCGCCTATTCATTATGTCTTATCATCATATGGTGGGTGATATGTGGTGTGATAAATCGTCAGATGTGAATTCCTCCACTTCTTCTTCTTCTTCTTCACACTTGGAATTGTAGTTGTTTTTATCGAGAGTGAGACACACATCAGATGTGTCACGCACGTATCAGCGTTATCAGCATAATAAATTAGTGTGTATTTTGAATTTGTGTGGGAAGTGATGTTGAGTGTTGTATTGATTTCCCGGTGGTGGAGACGTACGTTTTATTTAAAGGTGTCGATGTGCAGACATTATGATCGTCTATTGCACTGGTAACCAAAATGTTGTCTGATGTATTGTCTACTCAGGTGTCTCAACCAACCAACGACTAGTCTCTTAACTGAGGATGCAAGACACTTTGTCATTGCCAATCACTTTCAAGCAATGTGGAATTTGAGACTGGTTCTAATGTGATAGCGTGTGAGAATAACACACCTAATAACACCCCTACTTCTGTGAAATTCCTTATTTTCTTTTCTTTATTGAAGTAAGCCCCCGGTGTGTGATGAAGAAGTACAGACTCACTGGACCAATTGTCTTTGTAGATGAAGAATTGCAACACAGTTTATTGGCTACATAAGAAATCAGAAATAGTATATAAACACACTCAGTCAGTGGCTTATCAGTAAGTTATTCAAGAAAGATGAAATTCTCTCTGATACAATTCATACTATTGGCGATAGTGTACGGAACTAAGGGTAAGTGATGAATCTATTTGAACTAGTAACTGATATTCCCTGACTCGGTTTTGTTACCTTGAGTGCTCTCGAAATGTAATTCATGTTGTTGACTGAGAATATCATGACGAGTAGAGTTTAGTCACAAATTCTGAATAGTTTACAGTCTGTATATGACCCATATGCTACCACCAAGTAACAGTTAATATTCCTTTACTATCATTAATAATACTACATCACATTTCCACGTCATCAGCCCTGTGTGTCTCACTGACCTTAGCTCTCCAAGTATGTAGTCGTGTTTGGCATATACTTCACCTAATTTGTCTAGTTTATAAGTTCATATTACCTGTGAACATATAAAGGAATACTTTGATTGAACACTAGTCACTAGTCTTATGCGTCTAGTCCTTCCTTTGATGTAGATTGAATTCTATCAGTCAGTCAGGTTTTGCAATATGGCCACCATACCACGTAGGTGACTCGTCATCACGGTGCACATTCATTTGGTGATATTAGGTGGTTGGAGGCGACCGGCCACAGGTCACCCAGCTGGATCTAGGTTTTGTGCTAGCTGACACTCACCAGTCAGCAAGGCGTATCTGCAACTACCTTGAAGGAATTCATTTCCTTTCTGAGATAAGTGCCAACTATCACGAAACCTAGGTCAGAGGTGGGGCTTCCTGTGGCCGATTGCCTCCAAATATCTAATGTCATATAAAGGAATACTCTTAGTTACATATGTTGTGATACAGAGAATGTGTGCCGACGGAATGTTATTCTCATGTATACTCATGGTTCATTTCCCCATTGTGAACAGAATACGATATCTATAAAAAACAAAATAATTGAGCGAAGAATATCCTTTTCCATCATTTCTTCCTCCTATGGCTCTGCAGTTACATATGTGTTCATATACATAGAATATTCTAGAATGGTAGTCAATAACAATATTAGTGTTTTTTAAACAATATCAATTTGTAGAGTGAAATCACGATGGAATTACAGTTCACTAAAGATGCTTAAATGATAATAATATTAATAAAAATATAATAATACTTAGTAAACGAACTCTTAAGGCGAAATTAAGATTTAGCGGTAGGCGGTAAATGACTTTGAAAGCCGCCTCGTTGACATCAATCTTGTGTTCTTTATCCACAAGATGAGATAGAATAGCGCTACGAATAGATTTTGTTTGACCTTTACTTAACCAACCATATGCAGACTGATGTTCGGATATCCGACGAGAAACAAGTCTAATTGTATGGACTATTTTATGATATATCTATTTGAACATTCTATTTGATTTTGTTTGGTGTAAACCCAAACAACACTCTCGGTGATTGATTAACGAATATAAAGTGTAGATATATAAACAGCAGTTTGATTAGTGAAAAATATACCTTGGCTCCGGTGTCTTACCTTCTATTGTTACAATGTGTTTACTTATTGTTGATTTATCCACACTTTCATTTTAGACGTATCTCCAATGCCTACGTTCACAGACGCTGGTAAGATGTAGTAAAGCGATACGTTTTCGTGTCCTTCAAGCCACAATCACCTGTCTGTCGCGTATTGACTAGTATTACATGAACCAAACGATTGGTAGACTTCTGTGAGAAGCCTAACACAGCAATTGGTTGAGACTGGTATCTCCACATAGACCGCTTTCGTATACCTTCTCTCCAACGCACCATATGCACAGATCTTCTATGTCGTCGTGCTTTTCGCCTTCCTTCATATTGTGTTTCTTTATGTTCCTCTCAAGTATCCTGTGCATCTCCACAACGCTCTATCATTTTCCTTCTCTGAAATCAAATGTATCTCCCTGATATTTGATGCTTTTATGCCGACCGATGAACGTCTCTCCTTATTCTACTGACAAATCCTATCAGTAGTACTCGCCACAACAGTACACCAAAGACAATGATTACATGATTCGAAACAACCTTCAATATAGACAGAACCTAAATGTCTTTATATAAGAATTCAGATAGGTGAAATTATCTCCTGATTGAGAAGAGGGGAAAAGTGACTCAAGGATTAAAACTCAGAATTGTGATATGAAGAAGAAGTTAATCGAGTTAGTCCACACCAATTTACAGATCATTTTTAGACTCAGTGTGTGAAAGACAACGTTAGAATGTGGCGTTTGAGATCCTTGATGCACTAAACTGATAGATTAATCGACTGTTAGTTTGAATATTAGATTAATACTATTCTTGGTTCCGAGTGGGAGATTGAGCTTCAATCGGAGGTCTCCTTTTGCGTGTGCCTGATCCATCGATATTTTCACCCACATATTTATTTAGCAGTATGATCTCGGTCGGTCGCACTGTTAGAGTTGTTTGTTGTTTACACTTTCCGCTAGGCTATCTGATCACCACCATAGAAGGAACACAGCTGTTAGCGGAAGTTGGTAGTCTATTGGAAGTGCTTCCGATGACTCGTCAGTTCTCTAAACCATAAAAAAGAACTCAGTTAATTTTGGTGTTGTCCTCTCTTCCTGCTTCTCCTGTGAACTTGTTAGTTTTCGCCTGCAATTCTTCAAGTCTCTTTGATGTTAAACTAAAATCGTCCTCGAAGTCCAGATCTTTAACAGTCTTCTTATCAGTCCAACATATTCCTGTCTTCTAGCTCCCATGCACAGTCTGTCACATGATCCACTCCACTCACCACAATCTCCAATGTCATAAGTGGTAGCAAACACCCAAATGTTACTCCTGTCTTCACTTCAAAGGCTTTCCTGAGTTTTTCGTTGTAGTTCACTTGACATGTGTCACTGTCATAAAGCCAACTGTTGACTGAGGCTGATAAAGATATGGGCATTACTGTCGAGATTCATAAACTGTCTATCACACGTTTCTGTGATACAAACCACTGAGAGTGTGATGAATTTATTTCCACACACAAAAAACCCTGAAATTCCAGGGCGAAATGTCACTGCACTCTCTCATTTAATTTTATTCTCTTTTCAAACTTTCAGCTGGCAGAAATCTCCCACTTACAATTGGGGAGAGAAGTAAGTTCCATTTGGCGACGTGATGCAATATAATTAAATAACAAGTTGAGCAAGATTGAGACGGATTCTCATTTGCCAAAAATGTTGTGATGACTAAGTGAACACTGGTGATAAAATTCTAAGTACTGATAACTGGTTATGGGAAAAGGCCACTCCATGGAGACATCGAGCTGAAGCCACTGCCACTAGCACACTGCAACAAGGGAGTAATGATAACTCATTGTCAAAATATCTAAAGAACTGCTGTGATGACGTCTCCATCACAAATGTGTCATCGCTGTATTCTTAGAAGCCATATCTCCTATTCTACCTTCAACTTTGATTTCTGCAACAGTCATACAGTCAGATTACACATTTCTCATTGGTCGCCTCATTTGCTTTCTCATCGGACAGTCTTATCGATTAGGACAATGAAGATTCGTATTACTCCTAAGTAATTGGCGGGAGAATATAACCAGAAATCTGGTTACCTCGATATCATTTTCCCATGCGTGATTGATATTCAAAAATCAAGGCAAAAAGAGGCCATCATGGTCGATAAAATCCCGATGAATGGTATAGTGTAATTTGAAAGATGTGATAAGGATGAAGGGATTTATGCGTCAGATATGAAGACAGAATGACGATATGAATAAGCAGCTTAGGTGAAATAAACATCACTTCACAGAAGTTGTCAAGGAGATGGGGAATAAGAAACAGCCATTTAGCCGGAGAATCTTTGTAAGTGGTAAACTGAAAACCGGGATTTTCACGAGTGAATGAATGAGGAATGTCACCGGAAATATTGTCGACTTCAGTGTTGATAAGGTGATTTTCGTTAGTACAGTCTACGTACTTAGTTGTATAAGAGTAGATAAATTGAAACATGCACCCGAAAGTGTTGGGAAGTTTGTCAAATGAATGCTGCCTAATGAGTTAGGCGTCAGACATACGCAATATAAGGCGGGTATCGTAATTTAGGCTGAGAATTGCCGTGAAACACACTCTTTCAGATAACGAATTGAAGTATTCAAGATGAAATACTAACTAGCATTGAAGCAGAATACTGACTAACTCTCGATTCACAGATATTGAAGTTTTCACATCAACCGCCTTATTCGTCACACACACTCACACACACGCACACACCTATAAACTGATGAACACATACTCAACTAATTCCCTGCACTTCTTTTCATCCAAATTTAATAAAGTCGAAATATTTTTGAACTGGTTGAATGAAGTAGCCCGTAAGTCAAATATATAACAGTCACCTGGTACTTTTATAACATCTTCCATCTTCAAGTTATAAAACATTACCCAATAAAAATTTCATGTTTCAGTAACTTCATCACCCAACCATCTTCCAATTCACATCACAGCTTCGGACTAGCTAAATCATCAACCCCCACACGTCAGCTAATATATTCCTAATTTATTGTTATCCTCAGATGTGTGTTGTCTGTTGACCAAAGTTCACCATCACAATTATTGGAATGTTCTGATATTCACCAAATCAGAAAGTGGAAATAACAGAGTATATGGCGAATTGATATGTGGTGTATGGTACTACACAGGATTCGTCGAGCAAACCACTAACGCCATGGAAAAATACACACCCATAAAACTAATTGACATACTCCAGTGTAGATTTCACAAATGATTATACGTCGTATATATTCCTCATCACTAACCAGAAGTCACTTGTTTCTAGGGTTCATTTTTCTTATCACTCAGGTTAAGATATTCCTCCATAACCACTTTGAAAGACATCAGTTATCTGTGGAGAAAGAGGACCTGTTGATCTCCAACTTTTCTCCATTGTCTACACCGAAATCAAGCACAGTTTTTCTAGATAGTATAGAGAAGATTTGTAGCTCAGGTGGATAATTTTGATGTGGTTTTGTTCTCTGAGCTGGATAGTTAGTTTGCGAAGCTTTCATCACCTTGCTGGGTGACATCTTCAGCGCATACTTCAAATTGAAGTGAGCTTTTAGGTTTCTCCACGAGTTTATTAATCATTCCTCCTGGTGACCTTGGACGTGATTGGTTGTTTATGTATGTTTTCACACCTTCTAGGTTACTTGTGTTGGAACTGATTGTTTCTATGACTTGAACTTTGGCCAATCGTGTGTGAAGTTTCTTTCTTATTGGTTGATAAATTTTGTCTATCTCGATGTGTCTATTGATTGATGATTCACTGGAATGCCAAGCTTCTAAAAATTCTCTAGCATTCTTGTTATTTCCTTTGTCTAATATTTGAACGTTGTCCCAGTCGAATTGATGTCCGTGGTTGTCTGTGTGTAGTGAAATGAGGGAGTGTATATCATGTCTTTTGACGGCTAGCTTATGTTCGTGGATACGCAGACGAAGGGGACGTCCACTTTGGCCAATGTAGTGTTTTTCACAGTTGTTACAGTTTATTTTGTAGATGATGTTGGTTTTGTCTTCTTTTGCTGTTGAGTCTTTTGGTTGACATAGAATTGAGTGCAGCGACTTTGTTGGTTTGTGTACGACGTCAATTCCTAAAGGCTTGAAGAGTCTTTTAGTGATTTCTGAGATATCCTTTATATATGGTAAGGCGATTTTCTTTGTGTTTTCCTTGGTGGCTTTTGTTTTGGTAGGTTGGCTTGGGGGTATATGTCTCTTGATGAAATTCCGGGGATATCCATTCTTTTGGAAGACGTCCATGAGATACTTTTCTTCAATTTTTCTTGAGGTGGGAGTGCTGCAGTGAGTCCTTGCTCTCTTGAATAGTGTTTGTATGCAGTTCTTTTTGTGTGCTATTGGGTTGTTGCTGTTGTAATTCAGTATTTGGTCTGTGTGAGTTGATTTCCTATAAACTTGAGTTTCTAATTCTCCTGTAGTTGTTCGCCTGACTAAGACGTCCAAAAATGGTATTTTGTTCTCGGATTCCTCTTCTCTTGTGAATTTGATGTCGTTGAAGACGTTGTTTATTAAGTTGTGGGTTTTGTCTAATTCGTTTCTTTTGATTATTACAAATGTGTCGTCGACGTAGCGTATCCAAATCTTGGGTTTGATCTTTGGTAGAATTATGTTTTCGAGTCTTTGCATCACTGCTTCTGCAATCAAACCTGATATTGGCGATCCCATGGGTGTTCCTTTGACTTGTTCATATATTTGGCCGTTGAATTGGAAGTATGTTGTTAGGCATAGATTTATGCATTCCATCCAGCTTGTGTGTTGCATTTTTGATTGTTGTGGAAGTTGTTCGTCGTTGCTAAGTAATTGCTCCATGGTTTCTTTTGCTAGTTTTTGTCCGATAGAGGTATATAATGCTGTCACGTCGAAGGATACCATTATTTCTTGTTCATCTATTTGGATGCCTCTGATTTTCTCTAGGAATTGGATAGCAGAGTTGATGGAGTGATCACAAGATTCCGTTAGGTGTTTTAGTTTTCTGTATAATTCCTTGGACAAATTATATGTTGGAGTTCCTGGGAGTGATACAATTGGTCGTAACGGGATATTTGGCTTGTGTATTTTGGGTCTGCCGTAGAATCGAGGTAGGACTGGTCCATTGGATTTCATTCGCCATTGGTCTTGTTTTGTGATCTGTCCAGTTTTGCTGAGCTTGTTTAAGGTCCTTTGGATGCGGTTGTCCAATGTTTGTATGGGATTTGTTGGGAGTTGTTGATATACATCTTCATCTTTGAGTAGTTCTTCAGCTTTCTTGGTGTATTCTTCTCTGTCCATGACTACTGTTGTTCTTCCTTTGTCGGCTGGTAAAATGACGATGTCCTTCCTATTTTTCAGCTTTTTGAGGGCCTTTAGTTCTTGAGAGTTGAGTTGTGTGTGTTGTCTTTTCTGTTTGACCATTGGTACAATTGTTTGGCGTATCTCTTCCTGTGTTTCCTCGTTCAAGTTTGATGATTTGAGTAATGATTCAAGGGTAGCGAAGAAATCAGTTTTTGAAGCATCTCCGGTGTTGTAGTTTAATCCTTTTTGTAGTAGTTGTTGTTCCATTTTTGATAGTGGTTGTTTTGATAGGTTGACTACGCAGTCTATGGGCGCATTGTCTGGTTGTTGTTTTCTAATCTTGGCTAGCTTGGTTTTGAGGACTCTTCGTCTTTGTTCGCTGTGTTTTCCACTTGACAGTGAAATTGCGGTGATCAGCGTTGACAGGTGTTCTTGGTTGAGGGTTTTCTCTAATTTTGCTTTTTGGACATCTATTATTTGTTGATATTTGTTGATCCGATAATGTGTGTCCGTAATCATTGATTTGACCATTCGTCTTCCACATTGTTCGGCCAATTTCCATCCCATTGGGCAGTTGACTGGTGGCTTGTATCTTACACTGTTTGGTAGGATTGAATGACGAAGGCACTCATGGAGAAAGAATAATTGTTCTCTGGGGGATCCTTGCCTTTTGGCGAAGTCTTCCCACTTTCGAACAGAGAGAAACGTATCCCGCTCGTAAGATTTAGATATGATAGAGAAGATTTGTAGCTCAGGTGGATAATTTTGATGTGGTTTTGTTCTCTGAGCTGGATAGTTAGTTTGCGAAGCTTTCATCACCTTACTGGGTGACATCTTCAGCGCATACTTCAAATTGAAGTGAGCTTTTAGGTTTCTCCACGAGTTTATTAATCATTCCTCCTGGTGACCTTGGACGTGATTGGTTGTTTATGTATGTTTTCACACCTTCTAGGTTACTAGTGTTGGAACTGATTGTTTCTATGACTTGAACTTTGGCCAATCGTGTGTGAAGTTTCTTTCTTATTGGTTGATAAATTTTGTCTATCTCGATGTGTCTATTGATTGATGATTCACTGGAATGCCAAGCTTCTAAAAATTCTCTAGCATTCTTGTTATTTCCTTTGTCTAATATTTGAACGTTGTCCCAGTCGAATTGATGTCCGTGGTTGTCTGTGTGTAGTGAAATGAGGGAGTGTATATCATGTCTTTTGACGGCTAGCTTATGTTCGTGGATACGCAGACGAAGGGGACGTCCACTTTGGCCAATGTAGTGTTTTTCACAGTTGTTACAGTTTATTTTGTAGATGATGTTGGTTTTGTCTTCTTTTGCTGTTGAGTCTTTTGGTTGACATAGAATTGAGTGCAGCGACTTTGTTGGTTTGTGTACGACGTCAATTCCTAAAGGCTTGAAGAGTCTTTTAGTGATTTCTGAGATATCCTTTATATATGGTAAGGCGATTTTCTTTGTGTTTTCCTTGGTGGCTTTTGTTTTGGTAGGTTGGCTTGGGGGTATATGTCTCTTGATGAAATTCCGGGGATATCCATTCTTTTGGAAGACGTCCATGAGATACTTTTCTTCAATTTTTCTTGAGGTGGGAGTGCTGCAGTGAGTCCTTGCTCTCTTGAATAGTGTTTGTATGCAGTTCTTTTTGTGTGCTATTGGGTTGTTGCTGTTGTAATTCAGTATTTGGTCTGTGTGAGTTGATTTCCTATAAACTTGAGTTTCTAATTCTCCTGTAGTTGTTCGCCTGACTAAGACGTCCAAAAATGGTATTTTGTTCTCGGATTCCTCTTCTCTTGTGAATTTGATGTCGTTGAAGACGTTGTTTATTAAGTTGTGGGTTTTGTCTAATTCGTTTCTTTTGATTATTACAAATGTGTCGTCGACGTAGCGTATCCAAATCTTGGGTTTGATCTTTGGTAGAATTATGTTTTCGAGTCTTTGCATCACTGCTTCTGCAATCAAGCCTGATATTGGCGATCCCATGGGTGTTCCTTTGACTTGTTCATATATTTGGCCGTTGAATTGGAAGTATGTTGTTAGGCATAGATTTATGCATTCCATCCAGCTTGTGTGTTGCATTTTTGATTGTTGTGGAAGTTGTTCGTCGTTGCTAAGTAATTGCTCCATGGTTTCTTTTGCTAGTTTTTGTCCGATAGAGGTATATAATGCTGTCACGTCGAAGGATACCATTATTTCTTGTTCATCTATTTGGATGCCTCTGATTTTCTCTAGGAATTGGATAGCAGAGTTGATGGAGTGATCACAAGATTCCGTTAGGTGTTTTAGTTTTCTGTATAATTCCTTGGACAAATTATATGTTGGAGTTCCTGGGAGTGATACAATTGGTCGTAACGGGATATTTGGCTTGTGTATTTTGGGTCTGCCGTAGAATCGAGGTAGGACTGGTCCATTGGATTTCATTCGCCATTGGTCTTGTTTTGTGATCTGTCCAGTTTTGCTGAGCTTGTTTAAGGTCCTTTGGATGCGGTTGTCCAATGTTTGTATGGGATTTGTTGGGAGTTGTTGATATACATCTTCATCTTTGAGTAGTTCTTCAGCTTTCTTGGTGTATTCTTCTCTGTCCATGACTACTGTTGTTCTTCCTTTGTCGGCTGGTAAAATGACGATGTCCTTCCTATTTTTCAGCTTTTTGAGGGCCTTTAGTTCTTGAGAGTTGAGTTGTGTGTGTTGTCTTTTCTGTTTGACCATTGGTACAATTGTTTGGCGTATCTCTTCCTGTGTTTCCTCGTTCAAGTTTGATGATTTGAGTAATGATTCAAGGGTAGCGAAGAAATCAGTTTTTGAAGCATCTCCGGTGTTGTAGTTTAATCCTTTTTGTAGTAGTTGTTGTTCCATTTTTGATAGTGGTTGTTTTGATAGGTTGACTACGCAGTCTATGGGCGCATTGTCTGGTTGTTGTTTTCTAATCTTGGCTAGCTTGGTTTTGAGGACTCTTCGTCTTTGTTCGCTGTGTTTTCCACTTGACAGTGAAATTGCGGTGATCAGCGTTGACAGGTGTTCTTGGTTGAGGGTTTTCTCTAATTTTGCTTTTTGGACATCTATTATTTGTTGATATTTGTTGATCCGATAATGTGTGTCCGTAATCATTGATTTGACCATTCGTCTTCCACATTGTTCGGCCAATTTCCATCCCATTGGGCAGTTGACTGGTGGCTTGTATCTTACACTGTTTGGTAGGATTGAATGACGAAGGCACTCATGGAGAAAGAATAATTGTTCTCTGGGGGATCCTTGCCTTTTGGCGAAGTCTTCCCACTTTCGAACAGAGAGAAACGTATCCCGCTCGTAAGATTTAGATATGATAGAGAAGATTTGTAGCTCAGGTGGATAATTTTGATGTGGTTTTGTTCTCTGAGCTGGATAGTTAGTTTGCGAAGCTTTCATCACCTTGCTGGGTGACATCTTCAGCGCATACTTCAAATTGAAGTGAGCTTTTAGGTTTCTCCACGAGTTTATTAATCATTCCTCCTGGTGACCTTGGACGTGATTGGTTGTTTATGTATGTTTTCACACCTTCTAGGTTACTTGTGTTGGAACTGATTGTTTCTATGACTTGAACTTTGGCCAATCGTGTGTGAAGTTTCTTTCTTATTGGTTGATAAATTTTGTCTATCTCGATGTGTCTATTGATTGATGATTCACTGGAATGCCAAGCTTCTAAAAATTCTCTAGCATTCTTGTTATTTCCTTTGTCTAATATTTGAACGTTGTCCCAGTCGAATTGATGTCCGTGGTTGTCTGTGTGTAGTGAAATGAGGGAGTGTATATCATGTCTTTTGACGGCTAGCTTATGTTCGTGGATACGCAGACGAAGGGGACGTCCACTTTGGCCAATGTAGTGTTTTTCACAGTTGTTACAGTTTATTTTGTAGATGATGTTGGTTTTGTCTTCTTTTGCTGTTGAGTCTTTTGGTTGACATAGAATTGAGTGCAGCGACTTTGTTGGTTTGTGTACGACGTCAATTCCTAAAGGCTTGAAGAGTCTTTTAGTGATTTCTGAGATATCCTTTATATATGGTAAGGCGATTTTCTTTGTGTTTTCCTTGGTGGCTTTTGTTTTGGTAGGTTGGCTTGGGGGTATATGTCTCTTGATGAAATTCCGGGGATATCCATTCTTTTGGAAGACGTCCATGAGATACTTTTCTTCAATTTTTCTTGAGGTGGGAGTGCTGCAGTGAGTCCTTGCTCTCTTGAATAGTGTTTGTATGCAGTTCTTTTTGTGTGCTATTGGGTTGTTGCTGTTGTAATTCAGTATTTGGTCTGTGTGAGTTGATTTCCTATAAACTTGAGTTTCTAATTCTCCTGTAGTTGTTCGCCTGACTAAGACGTCCAAAAATGGTATTTTGTTCTCGGATTCCTCTTCTCTTGTGAATTTGATGTCGTTGAAGACGTTGTTTATTAAGTTGTGGGTTTTGTCTAATTCGTTTCTTTTGATTATTCAACCAAAGATCAAACCCAAGATTTGGATACGCTACGTCGACGACACATTTGTAATAATCAAAAGAAACGAATTAGACAAAACCCACAACTTAATAAACAACGTCTTCAACGACATCAAATTCACAAGAGAAGAGGAATCCGAGAACAAAATACCATTTTTGGACGTCTTAGTCAGGCGAACAACTACAGGAGAATTAGAAACTCAAGTTTATAGGAAATCAACTCACACAGACCAAATACTGAATTACAACAGCAACAACCCAATAGCACACAAAAAGAACTGCATACAAACACTATTCAAGAGAGCAAGGACTCACTGCAGCACTCCCACCTTAAGAAAAATTGAAGAAAAGTATCTCATGGACGTCTTCCAAAAGAATGGATATCCCCGGAATTTCATCAAGAGACATATACCCCCAAGCCAACCTACCAAAACAAAAGCCACCAAGGAAAACACAAAGAAAATCGCCTTACCATATATAAAGGATATCTCAGAAATCACTAAAAGACTCTTCAAGCCTTTAGGAATTGACGTCGTACACAAACCAACAAAGTCGCTGCACTCAATTCTATGTCAACCAAAAGACTCAACAGCAAAAGAAGACAAAACCAACATCATCTACAAAATAAACTGTAACAACTGTGAAAAACACTACATTGGCCAAAGTGGACGTCCCCTTCGTCTGCGTATCCACGAACATAAGCTAGCCGTCAAAAGACATGATATACACTCCCTCATTTCACTACACACAGACAACCACGGACATCAATTCGACTGGGACGACGTTCAAATATTAGACAAAGGAAATAACAAGAATGCTAGAGAATTTTTAGAAGCTTGGCATTCCAGTGAATCATCAATCAATAGACACATCGAGATAGACAAAATTTATCAACCAATAAGAAAGAAACTTCACACACGATTGGCCAAAGTTCAAGTCATAGAAACAATCAGTTCCAACACAAGTAACCTAGAAGGTGTGAAAACATACATAAACAACCAATCACGTCCAAGGTCACCAGGAGGAATGATTAATAAACTCGTGGAGAAACCTAAAAGCTCACTTCAATTTGAAGTATGCGCTGAAGATGTCACCCAGCAAGGTGATGAAAGCTTCGCAAACTAACTATCCAGCTCAGAGAACAAAACCACATGAAAAAAAAACATTTTTTCTGCTGAAATCTAAACCACGAGCGTGAACACTATCCAGGACGGTTAGCAAAGTTGGAACGCATAGGGGTTTAAAGCTCGATAACAGAAAATCTGGTGAATTCTGCACATTCAATCCCGTTTCAATAGCCCTTCAAATCCTTATGCAAGATCCGATCCAACCTATCAAAACGAGTGAGATGAAGACATCCAGGAACAGCTGAAATATTGGCTGTCCGAAAACTAAGTCCTACTGTGGTGAGAGCAGGCTGCTAGCCGATTGGTTGACACTAAGCTACGTTAATATGGGCCGTGAGAAAATATGAACAAGGCTGAGTCAACAACTAATCACTGCAAAGTTAACGTGGCAAAATATGATTCGCAGATAGAGAACTCCATTTGTCAAGGAATCCCGAAACAACCAATCAGAAGCCTGCGTTTGTCTGCCTAACTTCTGATAAACAACCAATCAGATAACTGCGCTTGTCTACTTGTATAATCTAAAATAATATATGTGAAATATGTATAAATACGTGTTGATTTTCATAATAAAACGATCTGTTGCCTGGCCCTTGTCTTCTGTTGTTACACTACTCTATGCATCCAAAAGAAATACCTTCAACCATTGTCCCTGCCGTGGCCATCATGGCCATCTCAGTCTCACCAATAATGATTATCCTATCACCCGCTTCTTGTCCAACCTTCCCATTTATCACTGTCATATTTATCTCCTACCCATTTCCTTAATGCTACATCATTAACCCGTAATTATACAAACTGACTAGTTTTCTGGTAATTATAATCCAATTTTGTCTTCTTCACCTGATCTTTCTGATTATTATACCTTGGAATTATTAATTTGACCTGTGACCTGAAATATTTCTAGAATAGTACCACTGCGCATCTTCTGTTTATTACACTCAGTAACTTTATTAATCTGACCTCTGACCGGAAATAATCCTGAAACATTCTCACACATTTAATATAAGTACAAGAACACATAGCTTTGTCTAGTTGATGACTCCGTCGGAAAGGAAACTGTCTTCGCTGCAACCGTCTTTTCAATAATTCCTATGCTCCACTGTGTATATTCCGTATAATGTAATCCTTAATATTCGCTTATTTGCTTTCCAGAAATCACCAACTTAATCGATTCACAACCAGTCGGTAGGTTCACTATGCTATGAGAGATAGTCTTTGAATTAGTTTTTTCTTTATTGTGGAAGAATTTCAAAATTAACTGTATTTCAAAATGTCCATATCACGCTGACATTTAATTCATCGATTCTTCGAATAGTCAACTTATTCGGATATGAATGAACATTCCTCAGAAACGATCATTATCGAAACTCACTTCAATTTATCAATAATGAATTGCATGGCTAGGCATTACACAACACTACTTCGTTGAATTTAAAACTTCAAATACTACAGAATGACTAATAAGTCCTTTCAGATCAGATTATACAGTGCACTTGTGATATTAAGCATAAATGGTAGCCAAAGTGTGTTCAACAAACCTTCTCCCTGATTTTCAACTTAAATTAGCAGTGAGCTATATGTATCAGGGAGAGATTCAGGAAACTAAATCAAGACACCGAAATAGGTTATCACGAATCATCACCGATACTCAGTGTCTCTAGTCTTCCTCTGAATTGAGAATCAATCGAATCCATTGGTTTGTGACATGCATGAGACCATTATTGATCTTACGAGTTCACATATCACTTTCTGAGTCTAATTTCCACCTTATTTCATTTGAAGTAATCCAACATGAAGGGGAATCTCTAGAAACCAGAAGTAAGTTGATTTCACAAGTCTCCTAATCATACCTTCCTTGAGATATATTCACAACACAAATGTGAAAAAATTTTTGTTGTAAACTGATATGCCAATGTGGTGATGGTGAAGATACCGATACCGATACCGACACTTAGACTACTCACTTATCAAAATGTCTGTTTAACTATTTCTCCATTTAAACAATGATGAGCCTGTCATCTCTTTGACTGCCCTCTTCCTCGTCTCAAGTCTATTGGAGAAAATAGAACACCAGACACAAGTATTCAACAACCTCTGGAATAACATATTTGATTACAACTTGTGATTTGTTGTCTTCAAATTAGATTTTTAGGCAATCTCATTATTATTGTATATATTATTGTTTCCTTCAGTTCCTAGAGGAACAAAGGGCTCCAGCCGCGCGTCTCGATTGAGCTCGGTTCCCTCCCCACGTTTACACCTGACTCCACGTCTTCCGACATGTTTTCATCTCCTCTTCACATCACCTCCTCCATGTCACCCTCGTACTGACGACCAACTCTCCGCTTCCCATTCGGTCAGGTTACACTCAAGCGATGGCTCGGCGTGTGATGTCACTTTCTTGATAGTATTTCTCAGAGTATGGCCAGTCTACCTCCATTTCTTCCTGCATATTTGTTTCACAATCGGTTCCTACATGGTTGGTTCGCTCATTGCCAGGGATCCCTGTTGCTGATTGTTTCTGGCCGGCTATCTGATCTTGAGTATTGGACAAAAACAGCTGTTGATGAAGTGCTCTTCATGATGCAGCGCCAAATCTCTCATCCATAAATTAGCACTTACCTCGCATTGGAGTTGAAAACGCGGATCTAATTTTCACTTTCATGCTGAGTGCTGTCGACCTCCACACAGATCTCCTCCTCATCAGTTCCGTCGGCCTGTAGTTAAAAGGATGCTTCCCAGGTATGTGGGCAGGTGAAGGAGGTTGCTTCTTTCAAATTTCTCCCATTTGTGCTGATTGATGTTGCTGTTGCTGTCGGCCAGGAAGCTTATAATGTGGCATAATTCCTTTCAAACACACCGCTTATTTACGTGTGGAACTGAAACTTCAACTCATTACTCACAGTAATATGTCAGTGATTGATAAAGCAAATGCCGTTGTCAAACATTATTCTTATTCTTCTTCTTATTATTAATAGTTTTTTGTTGAGAATTGGCACTCTCACACATTTACTTTGAATTGATTGTGAAAGTAACACAGTGTGTACGGTTTGTGTATGTGTTTCAAATGGGGAGTACCTCTAACAGGATCTGGAAGTACTAGTATTAGAGATTAGTGTTCTTATTAGGTATATACATATTTTGCCAATCCAACGAAAACTCATTCCATTCTAAATGAATTTCATCACTTCACATACGTGTAGACGTCTTTCGCACAGACGCACACACACTCACACACACACCACAATCGAATATGCTTCCAAATGATCTCCACGAGAACTACATCAGAATACACTTGACTGCTGAATATAATCACCTTCTGCTTCAATCAGATGTACACCTTATAGGACGACTTTCAATTCTACTCTGCTGACTAAAACTCAGCTGTGATGTGTACGATGAAATTTTAATTTTTCTCTTGTTATTTTGATGATGTCGTCTTAATTATCAATCACATCCGTGTTTGTGCTAATATAATTTAGGGCGGATATTTGACGAGTGGTTTGAAACAGTGAGAGGTGAGTTGACTGACTTTCACGGGAGTTGGGAAACACCATGTTCTTTTGCGATCTTCTATTTATCTAATTAAACTGGTTACTCACTAGTGTCCAATCAAAATTATCCAACACAGTCATCCTACAGGGAGGGGTGAATCACGAGCGTGAATAGCGTCAGTGGTATCGTCTCTGACTGCAGCACTGGGTGACAAGGGTTTGAATCTGAGAAGGAACATGAGTTCCTCCAGTGTTGCAGATATGCCTTGCTGCTGAGTGCCAGCTACCACGAAACCTACGTCTAGACAGGGCTTTGTGCTGACTACCTCCAACTGCCTAATACCAACAATTCATTCTGTTTTCAACCGTTTAAATCGTTTTTGAGATAATCACCATCAACACAAATGTGATGTATAGTGTAGTCACAAATTGAAAGTTAATTAACTGCACGACTTAGTAAACTGTGCTCACAGTTTCAATTCATTAATCATATTATTATTATTCTGAAGGTTGAGGAATGATTTCGGAAAAATGAAAAACAGTATGTCATCCAATGAAAAACATTATATCATCCAGAACAATATCAAATTCATCAATCGGAGAGAAACATGTTCACCGAAAAGTTAACGCACATTCAGAATACACGAGTAAATACAAAAATGAATGGGAAATTCCTTCAGGATGATAAAATCGGTGAAGGTACCCACCCGTCAGCATAGCTATCCGTATGCGCAACTGACTGACTGACTGAGTTTCAATACTGAACTTTGCATTGAAGTGTAGCAGTCCAAGTTGTCACTCTCATTGTACCACACAAACGTAGACAAATGAGAGATGAAGTAAAAGAGATTTGAAAGGAACGGTAATAAGTAAAAATGTGAGGGAGGAAGAATAATAACATGGAAAGATATGAGGGTTCAATGGATAGAGGACGCCACCAAGAATGAACGTATCTCAGTCACTGACAACAATTTTGAACCATACCACAATTAGTCCATAGCCATTGGTTCTTACTATCTGTGAGGACACTAACCAGACGAGATGTCTATATCTCACTACGAGGCTTCTTCAAACCAACTGTCGAAGACTTCTTGGACTGATATCAGGTTTCGGCTTGACCACTCTTTCTCAAACTAGTTCTATTTCAGCTTACTTTCTTCAACAAGGATGACGACGGCCAAGCATGAGCGACACGTTTCACGTGCTAGACACCTCAATTGATTCTCTCTCATAACCTCATTGGTCCACTTGACCTGCTTACTTCACCATATTACAACGCTTAACACGTTAGAAAGGGCACGAGTACTTGTAGTCAAACACAACTGCCCTCTTCATGTCCTCCACTTTCAATGGTTATATCTCACAGACGTAAAGAAGAGGATTGCCAATCAGTACACACATCCTTTCATCGATAGCCAGCCGGATATCAAGTCTACGCCAGAGTTGACGTATTTTCGCCAGTATCACACAAGAGTTTCGTGTCCATGCTGAGATTTCGCTAGCAATCAGTCCGTTGGGAATGGTGCAGCTTCTCAAATAAGTGAAGTGGTCAACACACTCTACCACTCCACTCCCTGTGTTGATGCTACGAAACGGTGTATTCCAGTCCTGTAGCATCATCCTACATTTGGCAGCACGAGCAAATCACATGCATACCAAACAACATTTGAATATGTCTCCGCAAGGTGTTGAAAACAGTGGATTTTATCAGCAACCTCTCCCTGCATAAGCTTTAAAATTGAAATAACAATAATATTGATAAGCTACACCGATGATATTTATAATTGTGGTGAACTGGGTTATGCGGAAGACAGTTGCGGGCTAGAAGTAAGGAATACGATGGACAATCGATAAGCACACTCTAGAAGATCTGGATTCCGCCGATGGAAAATGTCTAATGTCACACAAATTCGAAGACTTAGAGGCAGACGAAAACAAACAAACAAACTGGCTGAAGAGACAGGAAGCGAAGACAGGACTACAGATGAACACAGAGAAGACGGAGGTGATGAAAAAACCAATCAACAGCAACAACAACAAACAGCACCAATCACCATCAACGTGAGGGAGATTTAACCGAGGTTTCCTGCTTCACATATCTGACCAGGAAGCATCGTTTCCACTACAGGCGGAATTGACGAAGATGTCAAAGTCGGAATCGGAAAGGCAAGATACGCCTTCATCAACCTGAAACCAGTTTGAAAATCCTCTGCACTCAATAAAAAGTACAATTTTCCCATTTTCAACACCAATGTGAAGTCGGTTCTTCTATACAGGTCAGTAAAGGATTTCCAATACCTTGTTACAGACCTTCACCAACAGTTACCTTCGCTAGTTCCATACTCAAGATCAAGCTGGCAGCTGAACAGAAAGAATTAGCAACAAGAAACTCTGCAGTGGAACAAACCAACAAGTAAGAGAAGATTGCTCAACAAATATGCAACAGAAAATGGAGACGGATTGATTGGGCATACATTGAGGAGGCCGCCGAATGACATCACGTGCCAGGCCATTGCTACAGTGGAATCCCGTTAGGAAGCGATGAGTGGGTCGTCGTCAGTGAGAGGATGACATGGAGGAGGTCATGTGCGGAAGAGATGAGAGAGCTTGGTCAATCATGGACCCAGCTAAAGATGATGGCAGAAAATAGGAGAAAGTGGAAATGTGTTGTTAAAGCCCTATGTTCCACTTGGAAGGCAAAGGAATAATAATGGTAATGATAATATAACAGTAAAACGAATGAGGAGTGTTGTACAATGAACCGAAGAAACAGTAACACTGCTAAAGTCTCAATGTAGCCGTCGACTAAGTTACTGCCTATACTGATTAACTGCATAGGCCTTCAAGCATCTGTAGTTATGTCTACCTATAAAATGCCTAGTGTGGAAATGGACACAGACTGATTTGTATACTTGTAATAACGACAATAATAATGATGATAAAAATAACAGTAGTATTATTTCAACGCTTTGTTTAATATTTCCGTCTATATTCTACTATTATAGAGGACTACATGAAAGAACTTGAACAGCAAAATGCTTGACTCTAACCCCTACTGCCCAGATCGTGTTACCCCCAAACAAAATTGTATTCTGAATCAATTTTATTTCAAATTTTCAATAGATTGAACATGAATATTAACAGTTTGACTGAGTTTCATTGGTACTCACCATAAATTGGCATGTTATCAGTGACTATTTCTCACACAATCCTCATGTGTCTGTGTGATGAGTATTCAGGTTTCAATTGATTTTCTTTTCTTTTTTGCTTCCTTCGTATTCTACAATGAATGGAATGATGAAGGGGGATGTTGTTCTCATGATTCTTATTACTGTAATTTATTTCTGAATACACATTACCAATGCCACGAAAGTCTTATCTTTTCTTTGAATACTTCTTATGGTTTTACATAAGAAAAAGGCGTAAATAGCGAAGAAAATTCCCTCTTCAACGATTCATTTTCATAAGCTGTTGTAAAGTCGTAAATTTATTAGACAAAGAAATCATAAGACTAATGAGATACTGGTAAAATTTGTCCTCGAAAAACGTATTACGTAATGTAAGGTGGAGCCGAGAAGAGGTGACTAATTGGAAGTTAGAAAAGAGGCCGATGTTGGCATGACGTAATGAGTGTGAGATAATGACTAGTCAATAAGATTGTGTAGAATGGACTGGAACTGCTGGGAGGCCGAAAAAGTGTTTTTATATAAAATCTGTATGAAAACGCAGTGTTATTAACAAACAATAATAGAGTGGTAGTAAAATGTGGATGATGGAAGCAATAGTGATAGTAAAATAATAATAAGAAGAATAAGAATAACAGTAAGCTTATACAGTAAATAATAAGCAAAATTATAGTGAGAACGTCACTCTGGACACGGTAGAGCGAGTGGATGTATGTAGTGCTTTTGAATACAGAGGTCCGGTTTCAGATCCCGAATAGCTAATGAGACAGCTATGTTCAGATGGCGTATGAGAAGTCCCTTCATATGATATTGAGGGACTCTGTGTAGCACTGTGAAGCATTCATGCAAGTGGGGGTGCTCGATGTCCAGAGATGACAAGGTGTTCGAGGATGGAGTTGCTACTATTCTTCTTTTCTCCTCTGGCTCACCAAGCTGTACAATGTTCCAAAATACGTCTGTGGACTACGCGTTGCGTATGGTCGATATACTTTGCTCCACACGAGCGAGTGAACTGATAAATGCACATTAAGTTGGCTGAAATTGGTATATTATCCTTAACGTTAGACTGGATTAACTGACTGTTTGAGAGTATGATAGGTGAAGTGGCTGCTTGAAATGTCTTCTCTAAACATTTGAAAGGCGGTTTCTAGGAATTTCTGCTTCGAAGTCTCCCTTGAATTTCAGGTTCATGAAGAGAGTTTTCATAGGAACAGTTGTGATTTTTGGCGACGGAGGCATTTCTTTCGTGTTTGTGTTGGTGAATCTCGGTGGAAATCCGTTCTCTAGTAAAGTTTCACGTAATAAATTTAATACTTTCTCCATAGCGTCAATTGAACAGATGTTTCTAATCCTTGAACTTAATGTAGAATAACAGATCAGCAGTTATGGGGTTTTTAAAATAAATAATCGTTTTTGTGTGACAAGCATCGTGCTAGGCTGAAATCGATCACAAATTATTGTGAATCGGAAGAAATGGTGGTGATTAGTCATAACAGATTTGGAGAATGTGGGGTAGGAAAATTGACAAGTCAGTTCAGGGTTTTATTGGGAGTCAGGTGAGTAAGTGGCTAGCACAACGTAGTATGTATTAAAGAGGCGGAGATAGTAATACTGCAATCAGAGGTTCATAATGAAATAACCAACGTGGGAAATGAAACAGATGGAGGCATATATTGAGGAAAGAGATAATATGACTCATAGTATGTCCGGATAGTAACAGTGGAAAATTCTATAGTAGTGAGTGAATGTTTGAATAAAGGGTGTAAATTATGACGATAAATAGCGATAATTGTAATAATAAACAAAGATAAATGCACAAAAATAAACAGAGAGGGTTAAGAGAAAGAGGATAACAAAGACCTTTAGACTTTTGAATATTTTTCGTTCAGAAGAAGTGTTTCGCAAAGGTAGTGAAGGAACGAAGGTACCACTGCACCACCTGCACATGCGTTTATTGATAGCTGGATATCACAAACCACGAGGGTTAATGGGATGAGGAAATCTTGGTGGGAAGAAGAATCATTAATCCAAGTTTCGCCACGGAAGGAACAGCGTCTGAACGTGTTCCTTTCGGATACAGAGTTCCGGTTGAATCGAACTTACTGCAACAGCTTCAGCTATGTGTTGGAGATGTAAGCAAACTGTACGTGGTAACGACTTCGGAATTCGTTACACAACCCTGAAGGCTGTGTTGGCGTTGATGCGATGTCCAGTATCGACCATGTGTGACAGGATCGAGATTTATACGCATATAATTTCCCCTTTGCTGAACTGAGCTGGTAAACCTCCTTGAACCGTAGACGAACCTAACTAACCGTGTACCCTATATAACGTGAACCACAGGAACAGTTGAAATGGTATGTGCATGGAGAAGAGCTAAGCGTAGGTAAGACATCTTTGAGTGGTTAGGTGAATACTGGATGGCTACTGAAGTATAGGAACAGATGTGCAGAGTAGAAAGTTTTCTTCATCGTCCTTGTTAAACGTTGTGATAGAATCTCCGCAGTGATACAGTGGCGTACTTAAGTTGATTCCAATTGTGATGCTGTATTACATCCACGTTTTCACATTCTACTATTTGCTAACGCTGTACACGATCAATGACGAACAACATCGTATTAAGAAACACAAGTGAAAACTAGAAAAGGTGCATAGGTCAACGAAATCGAAATTGAAATTGCGTGAGGTGAACTAAACAGTCCATAACCGCTTAAAATATTTTTGAAAAATTCCTTTACGTTCCTAGCGGAACAAAGAGCTTCAAAGTAGAAGCTTGAAGTTTCTGTAGCAGCGGTATTTATTTTTACGGGATGAGGTAGCTAACCCCATGCTCAACCTTCCCTCTTTACTAGTCTAATTACTGACTTAGCGAGTTAAAGGTGTGTGTTGGTGGCCGGGGATCGAACTCCGACCCGAGTATTCTACTCTGTGCTACCGATGCACAGACAAGGTGAGTTGGAGTACCTGGGCATCGATCCCAGTAACTCTCACATGCTAAGCGAGCGGCCTACCGTTTCAGCTAGTACAACGACCGCATAGAATATCCATGTATGAAACGAAAATCAATACTCAATAATATAATGGCAAATATTCAACAAGCACACGTAAAATTAATTTCTATAAGCGTATAATATGCGTACATGAATTACTTTTATAAGCGTACGGTTAGGCTTAATCTATGGGTGCTACATAATTCCCCCATCCGAACACTGACGTATTAAATGGTATATTTAAGTGTTCGACATTGATGTTAGTATGAGTAATAAATAGTGGCGATAATGCATAGAAAACTATTAGCTTATTAAGCTGAAAAATGCGCAATTTAAGCCAGAGTTTTAAAAATAATGGATGGACAGTTATTAATAATAATATTAAATGAAATAAGGACAATTGGACTGGTAATTGCAGCAGAAAATATGTGGAATGATGAAAATCAGCCGGAGATCTGTAGACTTTGGATGGAAAGAATATGCAAGCAGGAAACATTACACGATTAAATGTAATTATACAAAAAAACTCGTCAATGTTTGGACAATAGTAATGTGAACTGTATACGAAAATATCGATAGCGTGAATGAGCAGTTATATGTGAATTGTGAGTAAGGACAGTAAAAGGGAAAATTCACAATAAGTTAAATAGTAGTAATTCGAAAGTGACGTTTATGCCAATGAACTATCCTGCCAGATCGCGTTGTTTCTACGGGTTGTTCTGTTGACCTTACAGTTTTAGTGACTGTAGGTGTTGGCATATCATTCAGTTGACAATTATCGTTGTCTTGGAAGTCGTTAATAAATACTGGTTTGACTCTATCAAAGCTGATGGCTTCTGCTTTATTCGATCATTCTACGGTGATAACTTTGCCATTCCTTTGTAGAACTCTAAGTGGACCATCGTAAGCAGGTTGATGTGGTCGTTGTAGAGCATCCCTCCCGACAACAACGTGAGTGAAGTTTATCAGTTTTAGCAGGATGCATGATGATCGATTATCTTGGTGTGGAAGTGATACTTTTAGCTCATTCATGTGTTGTTTCAGCAGATGCACATAGTTAGTCAAATCACTTGGAACTTGGTTATTTGAGATGAAAACGCTCCTAGTAACCTTAATCTTGTCCCGTAGACTAACTCAGTAACGCAGCATCTGATGTCTTGTTTTAAAGTTCCTCGTTTACCATCCTATTGAAAACATTAGGTCGTTCACATTCGTTTAATTCGCAATAATTGTGTGAGATGTTGAAAATGTCGGCTTTCGAACTGTACACTTTTGTCTGTAGTAATCATGGACGACGATCAAAGCTTCCTATCCATTTTTTCTACCAGAGCTGCGGCAACTGCTCCGGCGGCCAACGAGTGAATCTATCGATGTGAGTGAAAATGTACCATTGGAGGGAGGCAGTGGACCAACGATATCTATATTTATGTGGTCAAATATTGAGTAGGAGTTAAGGAGACGACCAAACGGCGTGTTGGTGTGACGATAAACCCTGACTCGTTGACAAGACAAACAATTTCGCGTCCACTTCTTACCACTGCTGTTTATTCTTGGTCATATAAATCCTTCCTTCAGCATCTTGGTAGTAGCACCGACTCCGGGATTTGAGACATAACATAGTTTTCTCGAAAATTATGCGTTGCGTAGCTGCTGGAGCAATAGGTCGGCATCTGCCAGTTGATGTATCACAGATTACTTTGGTTTTCCCAAAAGAAACTTCAGTGAGTAATAAGAAGGCCGTTTTAGAAGACGAAATCTTCTCTAGTTCACTATCATTTATGGTCGATATCGGGACATACAATGCTGTCAATGTGCATACGTGAAAGAGCGTCTGCAGTTTCATTGTCGCTACCGTTTACATGTCGAATGTTTCAGGTAAACTGGGATATAAATTCAAGTTGTCGTAGTTCACGAGTGAGTAGTTATCTCGTTTGGCTGATAAGGCTTTCGTAAGAGCTGGATAATCAGTAAAGACAGTAAAAGCTGTACCTTCCATCATGTATCTAGAGTGCTTGATGGGCAAATAAACTGCCAGAAACTCTCCACCAATTGTCCGTTTTCGGTGCTTCCTGGGGAATTCTGTCTGGCTCCACTGCCCTTGTGCTGGACTTCAGTAGCTTGATAGTATTCCAGATATTTGGAAAATTCTATCACCCCTACGACAAATAAGAGAGGACAAAGAAAACTATAAATCTCAAGTCTCAAAGTCGTGTGATTACAAATGATATGATTATGAACAATAAATTTTGTTCGAAAGATCATTCAGTAAATATTACTGTTTTCTCTGGTGAGAAATTTATCAAACAAACTAATATGGAATTGTACATTTAAGATTTGTCCCTCACTTTCTGAATGAATGCCCTGTGTCAAGTTGTTCTGAAGGATTTCAGCTTCACCTTGAACGTTCCCTCAACTAGATGTTGGTCTGAGCCCACATCTGCCCCACTTGTTTTCCACTTTGTGACCAGTAGACCAGCTACGTCTCCACCTTCTTCAACAGAATTGAGATGCATTCCATCCTGGTTCGTGATGTGTCCTTCACGCGAAATTCATGTCGCTAGTCTTGTGTATATCCTTGTGCTTGTACACGCTGTCTCCAATCATCGCAGAAGTTTCAGAAGATTTCTCTGTCATGATCCCGGACGAAATTGGTTTCCCCTGCATTCGGGATTCGGCTGCCTGTGATGGCGTCATTATGGCCACTCACTACCTCAGTGTGCTAATGGTTGCCGTCTTGTCGACGAGACCGGAGTTGATTAATGTCTCACTGGTTGACAACTTTGACAGTCCATATCCATTCCATCTACTCTCACAGATTACCAGCACTTATATACCATATCTTGGCACTTTTCTGACTACGTCGGAAGCCTTCCTAGTCTGGTACATCGTATGGACATTCGACGTCCCTATTCTTATTCTTGATTTCATAGGGACAGAGAGAAAACACAACAGTTCACTGGCTGACTAGCTTCCCGAAAACGCACTAGCACCAGCTCGCTGCGTCATTACGCCTCTCCAGTTCGCGAGAAGAATAAGATTGTTGTCATTTGAAGTTTTTGTATTTTTAATATATTTTCAGTGCGCTGAAGTTTTCGAGAGGTTTAATAGGATTAGTGATGTGTTGTAGCCCCAAGCCTGACCCTCGCTCTTTACCCGAGCTTGGGATCGCCTAGGAATCTAGAGATTTGGTTAGCAAGACGACGTTATATAGAAAGAATAGAGAAGTAGAACTACATGCTACCTAGTGATTGCGATAAGTGGTTGTACACCTCACTCATATCAACCGGTTCTATGCATTTATGCTTCCTTACTTGGCCACGATAACTGTTGACAAGCAGATCATACATTGTGATCTGGATAACCTTAAGAGGAAAATGGGGTGAAATATTTGCCTCATCGGAGTGTGCAAATTGAAAATTGCTGGTCAATTTGTAAATTGAAAATTTGGTTTAAGGTGTTACCAGTGTGCTAAAGTGGCTAGCCAGAAATTGGTCGTTTGGAAATAATTCAGCTTTCTGGACTGTGCCAGACCTGGTGGAGAGCTGGTCGTCTCGGCTTCCAACGAAAGAAACGGTCATCCGATGTTTAGACAACTTCGGTCTGTCTGGCAAACACTACTGTTTGATGTGAATAGTGGGAAACTACTGATTAGAACAAATCAGTAGTGGTATGCAGATTTGCCCATATTCATTTTCTGTGTTCTTTCTTCCTGTAGTCGTAATTCTTCATCATTGGTGTTCTACTGGAGATCACAAGGCCAATTTTATTTGCATTTATTTTCCCCTATATCCCATCGGAATGGCCATTCATTCTCTCTTCGAGCTATGTGAAGTTACCATTTCACTGGAATATCAATTCATAAATTTAGATATCTACCCATAATTTTGAACGCAGAATAGCGATTAGCGTCTATGTGTGTGGAATGGTTGCCTACTGCATATACAATCACCGGAATTTCACACACCGTAGAACAAATTCTCACTCAGATCGACTCCCACCTCACAACAATCTGTACACTGATTATTCAGATTACACCAAAGTTCTCAATTCAGTATTCTCAATTCAAACTCATCAAACTCCACCACGAAAGAAATCCAACGTGAAACAAAGCGACCACTTAATTACCTGAAAAGTCAAAGTAAGTGGGCAGGGCGAGGGAGAGCGAGAGTGTGGAATATGACAGAGGAGTACAAATCACAAATATACGATGATTACTGTCCCTCCTAATATAAGTAGTGCTCATAAAACACGATGAAGAATAATCACAAGACAAGAAATGACACCATACCACACGACATCACACCACGCCACACCACACAACATAACTACGTCATCCAGAGAAATGAATCAACTCATACAAACAGATTTGTCGTCTCATCACCACTGGAAACAAAAGGCTAAGTGTAACTATGTGTGAACGAGTGAAATAGTGAGTTGGCCAGAGTCAAATCCAGGTCATCGCGTATTCATTATGCCTTATCATCATATGGTGGGTGACATGTGGTGTGATAAATCGTCAAATGCGAATTCCTCATCATCTTCTTCTTTTTCACGCCTAGAATAGTAGCTGTTTTTATCGAGAGTGAGACAGACATCAGATGTGTCACGCACGTATCGTCGTTATCAGAATACTAAATTAGTGAGTATTTTGAATTTGTGTGGGAAGTAATGTTGAATGTGGGATTGATTTCCTTCTCTGACTGATGCGTTTTTTTCAGGTAAGCTGTTTAGTACTGTTTATTATTTGATTCAGTTTTTCTGTTATGTGCTTTGCATCAATAATATTCTTAGGTTTTTCGTCTTCGATGTAAAGCAATACCATGATTTCGAATATTGTACGTTGGTGGTACAGTGGTCAGGACTCTCGTCAACCATTCACATGGTCCGAGGTTCGATCCCCTGCCGATGCACAACTGATATCTATGGTCGGGCTACAAAATTTGGCCTACCGATATCCATGCTGAAAATTCCATACTAGTACCAAAAATACAGTGTGGAATATATTTTGTCATCATTCAAAGACATATCTTAACTATCTTAAGATTGTTGCTTAAATTATCTCTTCGGTGTGAAATACCCTGCACATTGAATAATTGTAAATGTGCTTCAGCTACAATTCACTTCCACAGATATCTAATCACTAATGGGACTGGCATAGCTTTTGATATTACAAGGAAGCGGTTGAAGAATATAAAGATTTCTAAAATGAGGATGAATTCACTACTATATATCTGTAGAAGTTGGATGATGGGGAGTGTGGATAGTTTCATTTTATTATGGAATCACTAAACTCGTGTTCCATCCATCCCTTAAAGCCTAGTGTTGCTGAACATTCTTGAAGCCATCAACATAATCAGATTAACGACCATCCTCCAATTCCACAAAATCCTAAATGTTATATATGACAGATTTGCTTACAGTAACGACCATGCTGTGGATTAGGAAACCTCGAGTGCTTCGTTGCCACTTAACATTTTGAAGAATAAACACAAAATTTAGCTGATGCATACATCATCTAGAGTTTCCAGATGTCAAGTCAACTGAAATCATTGCATAGAAGAGGAACGAGATGTTGTTATATTGAAAGGAGAGGTGAGATACACAGAATTACTCATCAATAAATGAGTGGACATACTCTATTTTGGACAATTTTCAAGAAGTTCACCAGTTCTTCGACCAGTGATTCTTCAAACTCTTAGTGATGTTGTGATGTTCCGCATCACTGGTCAGATTTGGTTTGTCAGTGTCAAAATACGCAGTCATTCCACTCCCTCATCGTGAACTATTAACTCTTGCAGACCAGTCCATTAACACACTATTCATGTAGTTCTCGTTTACCCAGAATAGGTCTTTGCAAATACAGAGTAACGGGCCACACTTCTGGTA
This sequence comes from Trichobilharzia regenti, assembly GCA_944472135.2. Lineage (NCBI taxonomy): Eukaryota > Metazoa > Platyhelminthes > Trematoda > Strigeidida > Schistosomatidae > Trichobilharzia > Trichobilharzia regenti. The sequence continues at coordinate 24,005 of CALYDD020000428.1, read as the reverse complement.
GTAGGCTTAATGATACCATTCATTTATTTAGATTCAAGTTGAGTGCCTAAGCCGCTGAGTCAGTCCTCACGAATCGTCCTATGTTTGACAGGTTTGCGGTGAATGACGAAGCATTTCAGTTCATAATCCTTATATGATACAGTTCCGGTGAATTCAAATGTCAAGTAGAACGAATAAAATTAACGATACAAGTTGTATTATGGAGACATCTTGTGCAGCAACTTACAGTGACTAGTGAGTGATTATCGACACGGCCATGTGGCGATTACTGAGCTTTGAACAAGCACACGGTTCTCGACAGGTACCCACTACCAAACATACACGATTCCACCAGGAATTTCCCGGATGTCATATTCCCATTCATACGAATTCGCTCGCATGCCTTGTGGGATAATGAATGCAGCTCAGATATTCTAATGCCTAATTGACTAATTACTCCGTGGTCGTCCCCCCTTTCGTATATGCATAGACTGACGTCTCACTCATTGCGACTGCAGATGAGGCAGAACATCTGAAACTTGTGAATACTGGGTTCGAAAATGTCACCAGTATGAGATGACAATCAACTTCGACAAATGTGAATTCAGCAAGACCTCACTGAAATGCTTCGGGCATTTGATGGACAGCTAAGGAATCAGACCACTCTGTGATGATGTAAAAGCAATTGAGGAGTATCCACTACCTGATTATTTTAAGAAATCACGACGATTTTCGGGTATCGTCAATTTTTACTGCTGTTTCATTCCCAACTGTTCTGCAGTTTTGCAACCGTTAACTGACCGTTTATGGGGACACAGGGATTCGTTTCACTTGCCAGCCGGAGCTGTTAGACCATTCGAAAATTTTAAGCGCATGCTAGACGAGGAGACGCTCCTAGTCAGAGGCAAAAACGAAGTTCCTCTTTCCCTGATGATGGAAGCCTCGAACGTTGCCATTGATGAAGTTTTACAACAACAAGTAAAAACGGCGAATGACAGCTTCTCACATTCTTTTCAAAACGACTGAACCCTAATCACTGTCGCTACAGAACCTTTGGTGGAGAGTTGCTGGCAGTTTATTTGCCCATCAAGCACTCTAGATACATGATGGAAGGTACAGCTTTTACTGTCTTTACTGATTATCCAGCTCTTACGAAAGCCTTATCAGCCAAACGAGATAACTACTCACCTCGTGAACTACGACAACTTGAATTTATATCCCAGTTTACCTGAAACATTCGACATGTAAACGGTAGCGACAATGAAACTGCAGACGCTCTTTCACGTATGCACATTGACAGCATTGTATGTCCCGATATCGACCATAAATGATAGTGAACTAGAGAAGATTTCGTCTTCTAAAACGGCCTTCTTATTACTCACTGAAGTTTCTTTTGGGAAAACCAAAGTAATCTGTGATACATCAACTGGCAGATGCCGACCTATTGCTCCAGCAGCTACGCAACGCATAATTTTCGAGAAACTATGTTATGTCTCAAATCCCGGAGTCGGTGCTACTACCAAGATGCTGAAGGAAGGATTTATATGACCAAGAATAAACAGCAGTGGTAAGAAGTGGACGCGAAATTGTTTGTCTTGTCAACGAGTCAGGGTTTATCGTCACACCAACACGCCGTTTGGTCGTCTCCTTAACTCCTACTCAATATTTGACCACATAAATATAGATATCGTTGGTCCACTGCCTCCCTCCAATGGTACATTTTCACTCACATCGATAGATTCACTCGTTGGCCGCCGGAGCAGTTGCCGCAGCTCTGGTAGAAAAAATGGATAGGAAGCTTTGATCGTCCGTCCATGATTACTACAGACAAAAGTGTACAGTTCGAAAGCCGACATTTTCAACATCTCACACAATTATTGCGAATTAAACGAATGTGAACGACCTAATGTTTTCAATAGGATGGTAAACGAGGAACTTTAAAACAAGACATCAGATGCTGCGTTACTGAGTTAGTCTACGGGACAAGATTAAGGTTACTAGGAGCGTTTTCATCTCAAATAACCAAGTTCCGAGTGATTCGTCATTGATCGTGTACAGCGTTAGCAAATAGTAGAATGTGAAAACGTGGATGTAATATAGCATCACAATTGGAATCAACTTAGGTACGCCACTATATTACTGCGGAGATTCTATCACAACGTTTAACAAGGACGATGAAGAAAACTTTCTACTCTGCACATCTGTTCCTATACTTCAGTAGCCATCCAGTATTCACCTAACCACTCAAAGATGTCTTACCTACGCTTAGCTCTTCTCCATGCACATACCATTTCAACTGTTCCTGTGGTTCACGTTATATAGGGTACACGGTTAGTTAGGTTCGTCTACGAGTTCAAGGAGGTTTACCAGCTCAGTTCAGCAAAGGGGAAATTATATGCGTATAAATCTCGATCCTGTCACACTTGGTCGACACTGGACATCGCATCAACGCCAACACAGCCTTCAGGGTTGTGTAACGAATTCCGAAGTCGTTACCAGGTACTGTTTGCTTACATCTCCAACACATAGCTGAAGCTGTTGCAGTAAGATCGATTCAACCGGAACTCTGTATCCGAAAGGAACACGTTCAGACGCTGTTCCTTCCGTGGCGAAACTTGGATTAATGATTCTTCTTCCCACCAAGATTTCCTCATCCCATTAACCCTCGTGGTTTGTGATATCCAGCTATCAATAAACGCATGTGCAGGTGGTGCAGTGGTACCTTCGTTCCTTCACTACCTTTGCGAAACACTTCTTCTGAACGAAAAATATTCAAAAGTCTAAAGGTCTTTGTTATCCTCTTTCTCTTAACCCTCTCTGTTTATTTTTGTGCATTTATCTTTGTTTATTATTACAATTATCGCTATTTATCGTCATAATTTACACCCTTTATTCAAACATTCACTCACTACTATAGAATTTTCCACTATTACTATCCGGACATACTATGAGTCATATTATCTCTTTCCTCAATATATGCCTCCATCTGTTTCATTTCCCACGTTGGTTATTTCATTATGAACATCTGATTGCAGTATTACTATCTCCGCCTCTTCAATACATACTACGTTGTGCTAGCCACTTACTCACCTGACTCCCATTAAAACCCTGAACTGACTTGTCATTTTTCCTACCCCACATTCTCCAAATCTGTTATGACTAATCACCACCATTTCCTTCCGATTCACAATAATTTGTGATCGATTTCAGCCTAGCACGATGCTTGTCACACAAAAACGATTATTTATTTTAAAAACCCATAACTGCTGATCTGTTATTCTACATTAAGTTCAAGGATTAGAAACATCTGTTCAATTGACGCTATGGAGAAAGTATTAAATTTAATACGTGAAACTTTACTAGAGAACGGATTTCCACCGAGATTCACCAACACAAACACGAAAGAAATGCCTCCGTCGCCAAAAATCACAACTGTTCCTATGAAAACTCTCTTCATGAACCTGAAATTCAAGGGAGACTTCGAAGCAGAAATTCCTAGAAACCGCCTTTCAAATGTTTAGAGAAGACATTTCAAGCAGCCACTTCACCTATCATACTCTCAAACAGTCAGTTAATCCAGTCTAACGTTAAGGATAATATACCAATTTCAGCCAACTTAATGTGCATTTATCAGTTCACTCGCTCGTGTGGAGCAAAGTATATCGACCATACGCAACGCGTAGTCCACAGACGTATTTTGGAACATTGTACAGCTTGGTGAGCCAGAGGAGAAAAGAAGAATAGTAGCAACTCCATCCTCGAACACCTTGTCATCTCTGGACATCGAGCACCCTCACTTGCATGAATGCTTCACAGTGCTACACAGAGTCCCTCAATATCATATGAAGGGACTTCTCATACGCCATCTGAACATAGCTGTCTCATTATCTATTCGGGATCTGAAACCGGACCTCTGTATTCAAAAGCACTACATACATCCACTCGCTCTACCGTGTCCAGAGTGACGTTCTCACTATAATTTTGCTTATTATTTACTGTATAAGCTTACTGTTATTCTTATTCTTCTTATTATTATTTTACTATCACTATTGCTTCCATCATCCACATTTTACTACCACTCTACTGTTGTTTGTTAATAACACTGCGTTTTCATACAGATTTTATATAAAAATACTTTTTCGGCCTCCCAGCAGTTCCAGTCCATTCTACACAATCTTATTGACTAGTCATTATCTCACACTCATTACGTCATGCCAACTTCGGCCTCTTTTCTAACTTCCAATTAGTCACCTCTTCTCGGCTCCACCTTACATTACGTAATACGTTTTTCGAGGACAAATTTTACCAGTATCTCATTAGTCTTATGATTTCTTTGATGAATCTATTTACGACTTTACAACAGCTTATGAAAATGAATCGTTGAAGAGGGAATTTTCTTCGCTGTTTACGCCGTTTTCTTATGTAAAACCATTAGAAGTATTCAAAGAAAAGATAAGACTTTCGTGGAATTGGTAATGTGTATTCAGAAATAAATTACAGTAATAAGAATCATGAGAACAACATCCCCCTTCATCATTCCATTCATTGTAGAATACGAAGGAAGCAAGGAAGAAAAGAAAATCAATTGAAACCTGAATACTCATCACTCTCACACACACACACACAGACACATGAGGATTGTGTCAGAAATAATCACTGATAACATGCCAATTTATGGTGAGTACCAATAAAACTCAGTCAAACTATTAGTTATAATGTTCATTCCATTGAGAATTTGAAATAAATTGATTCAGAATACAATTTTCGTTAGAGGTAACACGATCTGGGCAGTAGTAGTTAGAGGGAAGCATTTTGCTGTCCAAGTTCTTTCATGTAGTCCTCTATAATAGTAGAATATAGACGAAAATAGGAAAGAAAGCGTTGAAATTACACTATCATTATTATTATTATCATCATTATTATTATTGTCGTTATTACAACTATACAAATCAGTCTGTGTCCATTTCAACACTAGGCATCTTATAGGTAGACATAACTACAGATGCTTGAAGGTCTATGCAGTTGATTAATATAGACAGTAACTTACTCGAGGGCTACGTTGAGCCTGTAGCTATATTATTGTTTCTTTGCTTCACTGTACAACACTCCTCATTCGTTTTACTGTTATATTATTATTACTGTTATTATTCCCTTGCGTTCCGAGTGGGATATTGTGCTTCAACAACACATCTCCACTTTCTCCTATTTTCTGCCATCATCTTTAGGTGGGTCCATGATTGACCAAGCTCTCTCATCTCTTCCGCACATGACCTCCTCCATGTCACCCTCTCACTGACGACAACCCACTCATCGCTTCCTAACGGGATTCCACTGGAGCAATGGCCTGGCGTGTGATGTCATTCGGCGGCCTCCTCAATGTATGCCCAATCAGTCCATCTCATTTTCTGTTGCATATTTGTTGATCAATCTGCTCTTACTTGTTGGTTTGTTCCACTGCAGAGTTTCTTGTTGCTAATTCTTTCTGTTCAGCTGCCAGCTTGATCTTCAGTATGGAACCAGCGAAGGTAACTGTTGATGAAAGTTTGTGACAAGTTATTGGAAATCCTCTTCTGACCTGTATAGAAGAACCGACTTCACATTGGTGTTGAAAATGGGAAAATTGTACTTTTTATTGAGTGCGAAGGATTTTCAAACTGGTTTCAAGTTGATGAAGGCGTATCTTGCCTTTCCGATTCCGACTTTGACATCTTCGTCAATTCCGCCTGTAGTGGAAACGATGCTTCCTGGTCAGATAAGTGAAGCAGGAAACCTCTGTTTAATCTTCTCCGTTGATGTTGATTGTTGTTGGTTGTTGTTGTTGTTGCTGTTGATTGGTTATTTTCATCACTTCCGTCTTCTCTGTGTTCATCTGTAGTCCTGTCTTCGCTTCCTGTCTCTTCAGCCAGTTTGTTTGTTTGTTTTCGCCTGCCTCTAAGTCTTCGAATTTGTGTGACATTAGACATTTTCCATCGGCGGAATCCAGATCTTCTAGAGTGTGCCCGCAGCTGTCTTCCGCATAACCCAGTTCACCACAATTATAAATATCATCGGTGTTGCTTATCATTATGATTGTTATTTCCATTTTCAAGCTTTCACAATTTGAGTGCCGAGCCAAACTGAATCATCATTATGAAATTACTTAAAATAATCCCAGAGTGTTTAGAAGATCAAGAGAAGATTTTTCTGTCTCCACCTAGATGATTTTAGCGACTTGATGATTGGTTGACCTGTTACCAGTAAACAGTCTTATTGACTTAGAGTATGCAGGAGAGGTTGCTGATAAAATCCACTGTTTTCAACACCTTGCGGAGACATATTCAAATGTTGTTTGGTATGCATGTGATTTGCTCGTGCTGTCAAATGTAGGATGATGCTACAGGACTGGAATACACCGTTTCGTAGCATCAACACAGGGAGTGGAGTGGTAGAGTGTGTTGACCACTTCACTTATTTGAGAAGCTGCACCATTCCCAACGGACTGATTGCTAGGAAATCTCAGCATGAACACGAAACTCTTGTGTGATACTGGCGAAAATACGTCAACTCTGGCGTAGACTTGATATCCGGCTGGCTATCGATGAAAGGATGTGTGTACTGATTGGCAGTCCTCTTCTTTACGTCTGTGAGATATAACCATTGAAAGTGGAGGACATGGAGAGGGCAGTTGTGTTTGACTACAGATGCTCGTGCCCTTTCTAACGTGTTAAGCGTTGTAATATGGTGAAGTAAGCAGGTCAAGTGGACCAATGAGGTTATGAGAGAGAATCAATTGGGGTGTCTAGCACGTGAAACGTGTCGCTCATGCTTGGCCATCGTCATCCTTGTTGAAGAAAGTAAGCTGAAATAGAACTAGTTTGAGAAAGAGTGGTCAAGCCGAAACCTGATATCAGTCCAAGAAGTCTTCGACAGTTGGCTTGAACAAGCCTCGTAGTGAGGTGTAGACATCTCGTCTGGTTAGTGTCCTTATAGATGGTAAGAACCAATGGCTATGGACTAATTGTGGTATGGTTCAAAATTGTTGTCAGTGACTGAGATACGTTCATTTTTGGTGGCGTCCTCTATCCATTGAACCCTCATATCTTTCCATGTTATTATTCTTCCTCCCTCACATTTCTACTTATTATCGTTCCTTTCAAATCTCTTTTACTCCATCTCTCATTTGTCTACGTTTGTGTGGTACAACGAGGGTGACAACTTGGACTGCTACACTTCAATGCAAAGTTCAGTATTGAAACTCAGTCAGTCAGTCAGTTGCGCATACGGATAGCTATGCTGACGGGTGGGTACCTTCACTGATTTTATCATCCTGAAGGAATTTCCCATTCATTTTTGTATTTACTCATGTATTCTGAATGTGCGTTAACTTTTCGGTGAACATGTTTCTCTCCGATTGATGAATTTGATATTGTTCTGGATGATATAATGTTTTTCATTGGATGACATACTGTTTTTCATTTTTCCGAAATCATTCCTCAACCTTCAGAATAATAATAATAATATGATTAATGAATTGAAACTGTGAGCACAGTTTACTAAGTCGTGCAGTTAATTAACTTTCAATTTGTGACTACACTATACATCATATTTGTGTTGATGGTGATTATCTCAAAAACGATTTAAACGGTTGAAAACAGAATGAATTGTTGGTATTAGGCAGTTGGAGGTAGTCAGCACAAAGCCCTGTCTAGACGTAGGTTTCGTGGTAGCTGGCACTCAGCAGCAAGGCATATCTGCAACACTGGAGGAACTCATGTTCCTTCTCAGATTCAAACCCTTGTCACCCAGTGCTGCAGTCAGAGACGATACCACTGACGCTATTCACGCTCGTGATTCACCCCTCCCTGTAGGATGACTGTGTTGGATAGTTTTGATTGGACACTAGTCAGTAACCATTTTAATAAGATAATAAGATCGCAAAAGAACATGGTGTTTCCCAACTCCCGTGAAAGTCAGTCAACTCACCTCTCACTGTTTCAAACCACTCGTCAAATATCCGCCCTAAATTATATTAGCACAAACACGGATGTGATTGATAATTAAGACGACATCATCAAAATAACAAGAGAAAAATTAAAATTTCATCGTACACATCACAGCTGAGTTTTAGTCAGAAGAGTAGAATTGAAAGTCGTCGCTATAAGGTGTACATCTGATTGAAGCAGAAGGTGATTATATTCAGCAGTCAAGTGTATTCTGATGTAGTTCTCGTGGAGATCATTTGGAAGCATATTCGATTGTGGTGTGTGTGTGTGAGTGTGTGTGTGTGTCTGTGCGAAAGACGTCTACACGTATGTGAAGTGATGAAATTCACTTAGAATGGAATGAGTTTTCGTTGGATTGGCAAAATATGTATAAACCTAATAAGAACACTAATTTCTAATACTACTACTTCCAGATCCTGTTGGAGGTACTCCTCATTTGAAATACATACACAAACCGTACACACTTCGTTACTTTCACAATCAATTCGAAGTAAATGTGTGAGGATGCCAGCTCTCAAGTAAACTATTAACAATAATAATAATAATAAGAATTTTTGACAACGGCTCTTTTTTCACCAATCACTGACTTATTATTTTGAGTAATGAGTCGAAGTTTCAGTTTCACATGTAAATAAGCGGTGTGTTTTAAAGGAATTATGCCACATTTTAAGCTTCCTGGCCGACAGCAACAGCAACATCAATCAGTACACATGAGAGAAATTTGAAAGAATCAACCTCCTTCACCTGCCCATCTACTTGGGAAGCATCCTTTCAACTACAGGCCGACGGAACTGATGAGGAGGAGGTCTGTGTGGAGATCGACAGCACTCAGCATCAAAGTGAAAATTAGATCCGGGCTTTCAACTCCATTGTGAGGTAAGTGCTAATTTATGGATCAGAGACTTGGCGCTGTATCATGAAGAGCACTTCATCAACCGCTGTTTTTGTCCAATACTCAAGATCAGATAGCCGGCCAGAAAAGATCAGCAACAGGTATCTCTGGCAGTGAGCGAACCAACCATGTAGGAACCGATTGTGAAACAAATATGCAGGAAGAAATGGAGGTAGACTGGCCATACACTGGCAATAAACTATCAAGAAAGTGACATCACACGCCAGGTCGTCACTTGAGTGTAACCTGACCGAATGGGAAGCGGAGAGTTGGTCGTCAGTACGAGGGTGACATGGAGGAGGTGATGTGAAGAGGAGATGAAAACATGTCGGAAGACGTGGAGTCAGGTGTAAACGTGGGGAGGGAACCGAGCTCAATCGAGACGTGCGGCTGGAGCCCTTTGTACCTCTAGGAACTGAAGGAAACAATAATATATACAATAATAATGAGATTGCCTAAAAATCAAATGCGAAGACAACAAATCACAAGTTGTAATCAAATATGTTATTCCAGAGGTTGTTGAATACTTGTGTCTGGTGTTCTATTTTCGAGAATAGACTTGAGACGAGGAAGAGGGCAGTCAGAGAGATGACAGGCTCATCATTGTTTAAATGGAGAAATAGTTAAACAGACATTTTGATAAGTGAGTAGTCTCATTATCGGTGTGGGCATCTTCATCAACACCATATTAGCATATCAGTTTACAACACAATAAATGTTTTAACATTTGTATTGTGAATATCTCTCAAGGAAGGTATGATTAGGAGACTTGTGAAATCAACTTACTTCTGGTTTCTAGAGATTCCCCTTCATGTTGGATTACTTCAAAATGAAATAAGGTGGAAATTAGACTCAAAAAGTGATACGTGAACTCGTAAGAGCAATAATGGTCTCATGCATGTCACAAACCAATGGATTCGATTGATTCTCAATTCAGAGGAAGACTAGAGACACTGAGTATCGGTGATGATTCGTGATAACCTATTTCAGTGTCTTGATTTAGTTTCCTGAATCTCTCCCTGATACATAAAGCTCACTGCTAATTTAAGTTGAAAATCAGGGAGAAGGTGTGTTGAACACACTTTTGCTAACATTTATGCTTAATATCACAAGTGCACAGTATAATCTGATCTGAAAGGACTGATTAGTCATTCTGTAGTATTTGAAGTTTTAAATTCAACGAAGTAGTGTTGTGTAATGCCTAGCCATGCAATTCATTATTGATAAATTGAAGTGAGTTTCGATAATGATCGTTTCTGAGGGATGTTCATTCATATCCGAATAAGTTGACTATTCGAAGAATCGATGAATTAAATGTCAGAGTGATATGGACATTTTGAAAAACAGTTAATTTTGAAATTCTTCCACAATAAAGAAAAAACTAATTCAAAGACTATCTCTCATAGCATAGTGAACCTACCGACTGGTTGTGAATCGATTAAGTTGGTGATGGCTGGAAAGCAAATAAGCGAATGTTAAGGATTATATTTTACGGAATATACACAGTGGAGCATAGGAATTATTAAAAAGACAGTTGCAGCGGGAAAAGTTTTCTTTCCGACGATGTTATCAACTAGACAGCGCTGTACATTCGAGTATTTATAGTGAATGTGTGAGAATGTTCCAGATCTGTCTTCGTTCAGCGGTCAGATTAATAAAGTTACTGAGTGTAATAAACAGAAGATGAGTAGTGGCACTATTCTAGAAATATTTCAGTTCACGGGTCAAATTAAAGATTCCAATGTGCATTAATCAGGAAGATCGGGTAGGAAAGACAAAATAGGATTATAATTACCAGAAAACTAGTCAGTTTGTGTAATTACGGGTTAAAGGTATAATATTAACTAAATTTTCATGATGGCCATGGTAGGGACAACGGTTGAAGGCATTTCTTTTGGATACATGGAGTAGGATTGAGTTTTCGGATCGCCAGTGCTTCAGCTGTTTCTAGATGTCTTGATCTCACTCCCTTTGATAGGTTGGATCGGATCTTGTATATAGCGTTGAGAGACTTTTCAAATGTGGTTGAATGTCCAGAATTCATCAGATGTTCTGTTATCGAACTGTATGCCGCTTTGCCTTCTGTTCTCGCCAACCATGTTGGATAGTGTTTACGCGTTCGTTTTACATTATAGCAGACAAAATTTGTGTAATTTCGATAAAGATATAGAACAGTAGGTGGAGAGTAACAGGTCTTCTTTCATTTAGGACATCTGATGTCTTTCAAAGTATTCATGGAGAAACATCATGTGAGTGATAATAGAATGAAACCCTAGAAACAAGTGACTTCTGGTTAGTGATGAGGAATATACGACGAATAATCATTTGTGAAATCAACACTGGTGTATGTCTATCAGTTTTATGAATGTGTATTTTTCCATAGCGTTATTGGTTGGCTGAACGAATCCTGTGTAGTACCATACACCAAATATCCTTTTGCCATATACTCTGTTATTTCCACTTTCTGATTTGGTGAATATCAGAACATTGCAATAATTGTGATGGTGAACTTTGGTCAACAGACAACACACATCTGAGGATAACAGTAACTTAGGAATATATTAGCTGACATGTGGGAGTTGACGTTTTCGCTAGTCAGAAGCTGTGATGTGAATTGGAAGATGGTTGGGTGATGAAGTTACTGAAACATGAAATTCTTAATTGGATAAGTTGTTGTATAACTTGAAGGTGGAAGATCTTATAAAAGTACCAGGTGACTGTTATATATTTGACTTACGGGCTACTTCATTCAACCAGTTCAAAAATATTTCGACTTTAATAAATTTGGATGAAAAGAAGTGCAGAGAATTAGTTGATTGTGTGTTCATCAGTTTATAGGTGTGTGCGCATGTGTGTGAGTGTGTGACGAATAAGGCAGTTGATGTGAAAACTTCAATATCTGTGAATCGAGAGTTAGTCAGTATTCTGCTTCAATGCTAGTTAGTATTTCATCTTGAATACTTCAATTCGTTATCTGAAGTAGTAAATTTTAATGTGTATCGCAGCGAGTCTGAGTCTGAATTACAATATCCGCCTTATATTGCGTATGTCTGATGTCTAACTGATTAGGCAGCATTCAGTTGACAAACCTCCCAACACTTGCAGGTGCACATTTCAATCCACCTACTCCTATACAGCTAAGTACAAAGGCTGCGCTAACGAATATCACTTTATCAGCATTGAAGTCGACAATATTTTGGACGACATTCCTTATTCATTCTTATTCGTGAAAATTCCACCTCTTAATTCAGGTAGACAGACCATTTCCGGTTTTCAGTCTACCACTTACAAAGATTCTCAGGCTAAATAGCGATTTCTCATTTCTCACCTCCTTAAAAACTTCCATTAAATGATGTTGATTTCACCTAAGCTGCTTATTCATATCGTCATTCTGTCTTCATATCTGACGCATAAATCCTCTAATCTTTATCACATCTTTCAAATTACACTATACCATTCATCGGGATTTTATCGACCATGATGGCCTCTTTTTGCCTTGATTTGTGAATATTAATCACGCATGAGAGAATGATATCAAAGAAACCAGTTTCCTCGTTATAATCTCCAGCATTTACTTAGGAGTAGTACAAACCTTCATTGTCCTAATCGATAAGACTGTCCAATGAGAAAGCAAATGAGGCGACCAAAGAGAAATGTGTAATCTGACTGTATGACTGTTGCAGAAATCAAAGTTGAAGGTAGAATAGGAGATATGGCTTCTAAGAATACAGCGATGACACATTTGTGATGGAGACGTCATCACTGCAGTGTTTTAGATATTTTGAAAATGAGTTATCATTACTTTCCTGCTGCAGTGTGATACAACGTGGTGGCTTCAGCTGGATGTCTATGTGTTACGGCGGAATGGATTAACCTTTTTTGTTAGCTGATTAGTGGTATAAGTAATTTTGTCACTATCGTTCACTTAGTCATAATCAAATTTTTGTCAAATGTGAATTCGTCTCAATCTTATTCAATTTATTATTTAATTATATTGCATCACGTTTCGAAATGGAACTTACTTCTCTCCCCAATTGTAAGTGGGAGATTTCTGCCAGCTGAAAGTTTGACAATAGAATAAAACTAAATGAGAGAGTATAGTGATATTTCGCCTTGGAATTTCAGGGTTTTGTGTGTGTGTGGAAATAAATTCATCACAATCTCAGTGCTCTGTAGATCAGAAAAGTGTGATCGACAGTTTGTGAATTTCGACTGTAATATACTTCAACATTAGGGACTGCAATGCCCAAATCTTTATCAGCCTCAGTCAACAGCTGGCTAAATGACAATGCCACATGTCAAGTGAACCATAACGTAAAACTCAGGAAAGCCTTTGAAGTGAAGACAGGAGTAACATTTGGGTGTTTGATACCACTTATGACATTGGAGATTGTGGTGAGTGGAGTGGATCATGTGACAGACTGTGCATGGGAGCTAGAAGACAGAAATATGTTGGACTGATAAGAAGACTGTTGAAGATCTGGACTTCGAGGACGATTTTAGTTTAATATCAAAGAGACTTGAAGACTTGTAGGCGAAAACTAACAAGTTCACAGGAGAAGCATCAACAGAGAGCAACATCAACATTAAGTCAATTCTTCTACATGGATCAGAGACTTGACGAATCATCAAAAGCATTTCTAAGACTGCCAACTTCCGCTAACAGCCTACCGGAAAGGATAAGCAACAAACAACTCTAACAGTGCAACCAACCAACCAACCAACATCTTACTGCTAAACAAATATGTGGATGAAAATATTGATGGATTAGGCACACGCCGAGGAGAACACCGATTGAAGCTCTATCTTCCACTCGGAACCAAGAATAGTATTAATCTAATATTCAAACTAACAGTCGATTAATCTATCAGTTTAGTGCATCAAGGATCTCAAACGCCACATTCTAACGTTCTTTTCACACAATGATCTGTAAATTGGTGTGGACTAACTCGATTAACCTCTTCTTCATATCACAATTCTGAGTTTTAATCCTTGAGTCACTTTTCTCCTCTTCTCAATCAGGAGATAATTTCACCTATCTGAATTCTTATATAAAGACATTTAGGTTCTGTCTATATTGGAGGGTTGTCTCGAATCATATAATCATTGTCTTTCGTGTACTGTTGTGGCGAGTACTACTGATAGGATTTGTCAGTAGAATAAGGAGAGACGTTCATCAGTCGGCATAAAACATCAAACAGTAGGGAGATACATTTGATTTCAGAGAAGGAAAATGATAGAGCGTTGTGGAGATGCACAGGATACTTGAGAGGAACACAAAGAAAGACAGTATGAAGGAAGGCGAGAAGCACGACGACATAGAAGATCTGTGCATATGGTGCGTTGGAGATAAGGTATACGAAAGCGGTCTATGTGGAGATACCAGTCTGAACCAAGTGCTGTGTTAGGCTTCTCACAGAAGTCTACCAATCGTTTGGTTCATTTTATACTAGTCAATACGTGACAGACAGCTGACTGTTGCTTGAAGGACACAAACATTTATTGCTTTAAAGCATCTTACCAGCGTCTGTGAACGTAGGCACAGAAGATACGTCTAAAATGAAGGTTTGGATAAATCAACAATAAGTAAACACATTGTAACAATAGAAGGTAAGACACGGGAGCCAAGGTATATTTTTCACTAATCAAACTGCTGTTTATATATCTACACTTTATATTCGTTAACCAATCACCGAGAGTGTTATTTCAGTTTACACCAAACAAAATCAAATAGAATGTTCAAATAGATATATCGTTACATAGGCCATACAATTAGACGTGTTTCTCGTCGGATTTCCGAACATCACTCTGCATATGGTTGGTGAAGTAAAGGTCAAACAAAATCTATTCGTAGTGCTATTCAATCTCATCTTGTGGATACACAACACAAGATTGATGTCAACGAGGCGGCTTTCAAAGTCATTTACTGCATACCGCTAAATCTTAATTTCACCTTAAGAGTTCGTTTACTAAGTATTATTATATTTTAATTATTATTATCATTTAAGCATCTTTAGTGAACTGTAATTCCATCGTGATTTCACTCTACAAATTGATATTGTTTAAAAAACACTAATATTGTTATTGACTACCATTCTAGAATATTCGATGTATATGAACACATATGTAACTGCAGAGCCATAGGAGGAAGAAATGATGGAAAAGGATATTCTTCGCTGAATTATTTTGTTTTTTATAGATATCGTATTCTGTTCACAATGGGGAAATGAACCATGAGTATACATGAGAATAACATTCCGTCGGCACACATTCTCTGTATCACAACATATGTAACTAAGAGTATTCCTTTATATGACATTAGATGGTTGGAGGCAATCGGCCAAAGGAAGCCCCACCTCTGACCTAGGTTTCGTGATAGTTGGCACTTATCTCAGAAGGGACATGAATTCCTTCAAGGTAGTTGCAGATACGCCTTGCTGACTGGTGAGTGTCAGCTAGCTCGAAACCTAGATCCAGCTGGGCTACCTTTGGCCGGTTGCCTCCAACCACCTAATATCATCAAATGAATGTGCACCGTGATGGCGAGCGATCTACCTAGAATGGTGGCCATATTGCAAAACCTGACTGACTGATAGAATTCAATCTACATCAAAGGAAGGACTAGACGCATAAGACTAGTGACTAGTGTCCAATCAAAGTATTCCTTTATATGTTCACAGGTAAAATGAACTTTTAAACTAGACAAATTAGGTGGAACAAATACGAAACACGAGTACACACTTGGAGAGCTAAGGTCAGTGAGACACACAGGGCTGATGACGTGGAAATGTGATGTAGTATTATTAATGATAGTAAAGGAATATTAACTGTTACTTGATGGTAGCATCTGGGTCATATACAAACTGTAAACTATTCAGAATTTGTGACTAAACTCTACTCGTCATGATATTCTCAGTCAACAACATGAATTACATTTCGAGAGCACTCAAGGTAACAAAACCGAGTCAGGGAATATCAGTTACTAGTTCAAATAGATTCATCACTTACCCTTAGTTCCGTACACTGTCGCCAATAGTATGAATTGTATCAGAGAGAATTTCATCTTTCTTGAATAACTTACTGATAAGCCACTGACTGAGTGTGTTTATATACTATTTCTGATTTCTTATGTAGCCAATAAACTGTGTTGCAATTCTTCATCTACAAAGACAATTGGTCCAGTGAGTCTGTACTTCTTCATCACACACCGGGGGCTTACTTCAATAAAGAAAAGAAAATAAGGAATTCCACAGAAGTGGGGTGTTATTAGGTGTGTTATTCTCACACGCTATCACATTAGAACCAGTCTCAAATTCCACATTGCTTGAAAGTGATTGGCAATGACAAAGTGTCTTGCATCCTCAGTTAAGAGACTAGTCGTTGGTTGGTTGAGACACCTGAGTAGACGATACGTCAGACAACATTTTGGTTACCAGTGCAATAGGAGATCATAATGTCTGCATATCGACACCTTTAAATAAAGCATACGTCTCCACCACCGGGAAATCAATACAACACTCAACATCACTTCCTACACAAATTCAAAATACACACTAATTTATTATGCTGATAACGCTGATACGTGCGTGACACATCCGATGTCTGTCTCACTCTCGATAAAAACAGCTACAATTTTAAGGGTGAAGAAGAAGAAGAAGTGGAGGAATTCACACCTGACGATTTATCACACCACATATCACCCACCATATGATGATAAGACATAATGAATAGGCGATGACCTGGATTTGACTCTGGCCAACTCACTATTTCACTCTTTCACACATAGTTACTGGTAGCCTATTGTTTCCAGTGGTGATGAGACGACAAATCTGTTTGTATGAGCTGATTCATCTGTCTGGATGACGTAGTTATGTCGTGTCGTGTGGTGTGATGTCGTGTCACTTCTTGTCTTATCTTGTCTTGTCTTGTGAATATTCTTCATCTTGTTTTATGAGTACTGATAATTTTAGGAATGACAGTAATCATCGTATATTTGTGATTTGTACTTCTCTATCATATCACACTATCTACCTCTCTCTCTCTGCCTACTTACTTTGCATCTTCAAGTAATTCAGTGTTGGATATATTTCACAGTGGATTTCTTTCGTGGTGGAGTTTGATGAGTTTGAATTGAGAACTGTGGTGTATTGTGAATAATCAGTATCCAGGTTGTTGTGAGGTGGGTATCAATTTGAGTGAGAATATGTTGTAGGGTGTGTGTGAAATTCTGATGATTTCGCATAAAACAGCTTGAATATCGTTGTTGGATTTCGACAAAGTACCGTAAAGTAGGTGTAAACGATACGCCACATGATCTGTGATCAGCGTCTGCCATTACGCACAACAAACGTGAAACGCAGGATTCTGCTTGAAAGGAAACTATGGGCAGACATCCTAAAATTCTGAATGAAATGTCAAATGAACTGGGAACTTCACATATCGTGAGAGAGAATGAGTGGCCAATCCGAGGGGATGTACAGGGTAATAAGTTCAAATATAACTGACATTTCCATCTCGAGTAGAACACAAATAAGGAGTTAGAGCAAGAATTAAGGTAACCTTAAAAAAGACAATAGAAAATGAATGCGGGTAAAACTGCATACCACTACTGATCGATTCACATCAGTAGTTTTCTACAACCCACATCACACAGTAGTGCTTGCTAGACAGATTGAAGTTGTCTAAACACCGAATGACAGTTTCGTTCTTTCAAGGTCGAGTTGACATGCTGTGTTCCGGGTTTGATTTAGTCGAGAAATCTGAATTATTTCCAAACGACCAATTTCTGGCTGCCTACTTCAGCAAACTTGTAACACCCTAAATCAAATTCTCAGTTTATAAATTGACCACCGATTTTTCAATTTATACAGTTCGAGGAGGTAAACATTTCGCCCCATTTGCCTCTAAAAATCAAAATGATATAGATCACGAAACGTGATATACTCGGTAGCATTCATAGTGATCAAGTAAGCAAGCATAACTGCATAGAACCAGTTGATGTGAGTGGGGTGTACAAGTACTCATCCCAGTCAATCAGTTACAAATAAATTTGCTAGTCTGTGCTTGCTTTATAATCTCGTCTAGGTAACTATTTTGCCGGTTTCTTAGCCGGTCGCAGGCCAGGATGAAGAGGGTAGCTTTTCCGTGTTCCTGTCAACCCCACACCAAGAAACCTACCAAACCGCTAGATAAACTTCAACTCACATAAAATAAATTAAAATTACGAAAAATTCGAATGCCAATTATCTTATTCTTTGCTGGAATCTGAAAGGCGAAATGACACAGCGGGCTGGTGAAAGTGCGCTTTCGGGAAGCTATTCAGCCAGTCAGCTGATATGTCTTCTCTCTCTCTCTCGATGGAAGCCAAAAAAATTGGGGACGTCGAATGTCCGTAAAATGTACGAAACAAGCTGGGAAGGCTTCTGAGGTAGTCAAAATAGTGCTAAGATATGGTATGAAAGTGATGGGAATCTTCGAGAGTAAATAGAATGGATGTAGACTGTCGAAATTGTGAACTACTGAGTCAGTAATCTACTCCGGTCTCATCGACCAGACGGTAACCATGAGCAAACTGAGGCGGTGAGTGGCTATAATGATGCCATCACAGGCAGCCAAAGCTGTAATGCAGTGGGAACCAATTTTGTCCAGGATCATGATAGAGAAATCTCCTCAGACTTCTGCGGTGATTGGAGGCAGCGTGTACAAGCACATACATACACAAGGATATACACAAGACTTGAAACATGGATTTCGCTTGATGGACTCAGCACAAACCAGGATAGGCTTCATCTCAATGCTGCTGAAGAAGGTGGAGACGCAGCTAGTCTCCTGGACACAAAGTGGAAAATGGGTGGGGTAGATGTGGGCCCACACCATCATCTAGTAGAAGGAACCTTCAAGGTGAAGCTAAAATCCTTCAGAACAACTGGACACAGGCCACTGCAATTCAAATTCAACATGCAGAAAGTGAAGGACAAATATATAATGGACACTTTCACTACAGATGAGGTCAGGGCAGAGCAAAGTCGGAGACAATGCATGGAATCACTGAGGAAACCCGTGTGTGTGGGGGGGGAGAATATTAGAACTAACTGTGTGTCCGCAGGTAACAGAGACCCCAGAACATTGTATCATCAACGCAGTCGATGAAACCAATAAAAGGTGTTCAAGGGAACCTGATTTCCAAGGATAAGGAACCAATAAAACAATGGATGGTTCGTTTTAACGGCCTATCGAATCGATCCCCATCACCTGCAACTCGCCCAGAAATACGAGAACCACCAAAACCAGTTGTTGCAGAACTACCTGCCAGTGGACGACAGTCTTCCAATGATTGCAGAAATTAGGAATTCTACTAAGCTACTGAAGTCTAGCGAGAATGTAACGGGGCCAGAGGGAATTCCCCCCGAAACACTGAAAATGGACCAAGAGACTGTGGCAGATGTGCTCACATCGTTGTTGCCAAAGTTTTGGAAGGAAGGAAAGGCGCCCAGTGATTGAAAGAAAGGGTGGTCACCTTGTCAACCTACTAAAGAAGGGAGAGTCACACCTCTGAAAGAACTGCTGTGGTATAATGATCTTGTCCAGAGCATGTAAATTATTAAGTCGCATAATCCTAGAGAGAATAAACGATGCACTGGATACAGAACTCCTCCGGCTCCACCGGAAAAAGTTGGCTGGATTCAAGAAAGGCAAATCATGTGTTGAACAAATTGCAACGCTGCTCACCGTCATCATCGAACAAAGCATAGAATGGCAGCCAAACACCTCTCTACCTCAACTTCATTGAATTCGAAAAGGCCTTCAACAGACGGCGTTGGTCGAGAAGTAATTTAGAAACTACTTCTGGACTACGGCATGTAGTGCCCCAAATCTATATCGGCCTCATTCAACAGTTCGCAATATGACAATGCCAAATGTCAGGTGATCCACAATACAAAACTTAACGAGGCATTCCGAGTGAATACAAGAGTAAAACAATCTGGTTCTCTATTATCACTGATGATATTCTTAATTGTGGTTGACAGGAGTATGCGCAAACTGTGCACATGTAGTGAAAAGACAGGAATTTGTTGGATCACCAATAAGAAGACTGTAGAAGATCCGGACTTCTCAGACGACATGTGTCTAATATCACACAAACTCGAAGGCATACAGGAAAGCGAAAACCAACAAACTGTCAGAAGAAGCAGCTAGTGGAGACAGGACTGAATGTGAACATACAGACGAAGGAGGTGATGAAGATAATCAACCAACAGAAACAACAACAAC
The DNA here is from genome assembly GCA_944472135.2 of Trichobilharzia regenti. NCBI lineage: Eukaryota > Metazoa > Platyhelminthes > Trematoda > Strigeidida > Schistosomatidae > Trichobilharzia > Trichobilharzia regenti. The sequence continues at coordinate 3,881 of CALYDD020000428.1, read as the reverse complement.
AACCAGAACCAATCACCATCCACGGGGAGAACTTAACGGAGGCTTCCCCGTTGCTTCACTTATCTAGGTAGCCAGCATTTCTTCAACTACAAAAAGAACGGATGAATATGTGAAAGGAAGTCAACCAGAATTGGAAAGGCAAGATACGCCTTCATCAAACTAAAAGCAGTATGGAAATCTTCTGCACTCAATCAGCCAGCATAAAGAACAAGATTCGGATTTTCAACACCAGTGTCACGTTGGTCCTTCTATACGGGTCAGAATCTCGCACTGCGTGTCACAGAAAGGGTTTCCAACAGGCCACTGCAGACTCTTATCGACAGCTGCTTTTTCCGGCTCCATACTAATGATCGAATGACCAAAACATATTAGTAGGAAGGAACTGTTCGAACAGACCAAACAAGAGCGTATCATTCAAAAATAATCAGGAAGAAATTTAGATGGATCGGGTGTACGTTGAGAAGACCATCGAATGAAACCACGCACAAGGCTGTCAAGTGAAATCCAAATAAGAAACAACGAATGAATTGTCGTAGGATGAAGTGAAGGAGGTCATGAGAATAGGAGGTGAGAGTGTTTGGTCAATCATGTACCAAAATTTGAAGGACGTTCCACTCGAAACCAAAGAAAATAATAATAATAATTTTGGCTGAATCGATCACTGATTTCGGTATCAAGGAGATCACATATTGTGATGTGAATAATTTGGTTTTACAGAGGAATCTGTGGTGACATTCCACATCATCGAAATATACGAAGTGGAAATCGCTAACTGATTTGCAAGTTTCGAACATGAATGGAACAAAGATTTGAAATGGAAAAACATGATTACGTTTCTCATGCATGATTGTGTTGTATTACACAATCTCACTTTCCAATCATAGCCAATTATAAAAATATGGTAGGCTAACCGTTCACAATTTGTCCAGTTCCAATGGGAATATGATTCATAGGGAAGGGTGGAGGGAATGTGGCCTTTTCTTGTCATGCAAATATTAACTAATGTTAATGTTAACAACATACATCCGATTCACTTCTCCTGAGGTGAATACACGTTCTCCTAACTTTATTCATTCATCGAACATCGAATGACTTTGGCGGCCTGTTTGAACATTTTGGGCTACCATATTCCATATACATTTTGCATCCATTTACTTGTATTTTATTGGTGTTTACATGTCACTTTATGCATTCTAATCGTATTATCCACTCCCGGGATTTTATAAAACGTTTTAAACCCAAAAACTTTCATATTTGCAATAAACTCAAGAAAAAGCACCATGGAGGTTGGCAGCGTGCCTTAAAATCTACGCCTATACATCACACCACTGTTCCAGTTATCATTAGTACCAATTGCCGGTCCCTTCCTAACAAAATTCTGGATTTTCAGTCCGGAATTTACCACAATACTGGTATTGTCACTCTACAAGAAACCTGGCTCCATGACTCATATGATGACAATATTGTGTCTCTAAACAATTTTAATGTATTCCGACAAGACCGTGTTTGTTCCAGGAAAAAATGTGGCCAAGGTGTTGCAACTTTTATTCACTCAAAATGGTCAATTTCTAACAAAGTTTGTTTCAAATTCTCGAATGACTACATTGATTGCATCACTGTGAGATGTCGCCCGAAACACCTGTCACAATACAAATTCATTTATATTTCTAATGTTTATGTTTCTCCTGGCTGTACCATATCGGATTTATCTATGTTTGCTGATGACTTCACCGCTTTTGCTGCAGCTTGCTTCGAGAACTCTTTATCTATAGTAACTGGCGACTTTAATGCATGCGATCACTCCTTCCTTATATCACTTAGTCATGACAGTATTATTAAATTTGCTACTCGTCTTGGTAAAACAGTAGATTTAGTATTTATCAATGATGTTGGCATATATGAAGCTGGCAAACGTGCTCCTTTACTTAACTCTGACCACTGAATCATACATGTACTGCCTAAAATATATTCCAAATCACACAAAGGTGTCCTATCTCACCTCCACAGTAAAGTTCAACGGAGATGCTACTCACAAGACAACCTAGACCAGCTCAGATGCATGTGGAAAGACACTAACTGGGACTTATTTACAGAACAAACATTAGATGAAACAATCACAAACACTTCTGATTATCTTAAACTCTGTTTCGAAATATGTTGTCCTAAAGAAACATTATTCATTCGATTTGATCGCTTGTCTTCGCCATATCTCAAAAAGCTACGTAGAGATAAAGAACTGTTGTTCAAAACAAATGATAAGTCAGGTGTAAAAAAGTTAAATATTCTGATAAAACTCGAAATGAAAAGACTAAATGTTTTATATAATCAAAGATTTTTGTCATGTAAAACCCCTTCTAATTTGTGGAAACTTTTTAAAGAAATTACTGACCGTTAGCGATGTATTTCTAACCCATCTCTTAATGTCGACACTCTTAATAAATCTTTCATACGCTCTTCTGTTGATATCCTTCCTAATGATACAAATCATACTGACAATAATTTTAGTGGTTTTAATACCCTTGATGTGCTTAAATGTCTCCGGTCTCTTAAGCCTGCTCAAAGTCTTGGTCCTGATGGCATACCTGCCATTGTCCTCAGGAATTGTGCTGATATTTTGTGTTACCCTCCTACTAACGTTTTTAATGCTTCTTTTTCCGGCAACATTCTACCTATTGCACGGAAAAACATCAAAATTATCCCTATACCAAAACCATCTTCTGGTCCTGATATTAAATTTCGGCCTATTGCAATTACTTCCCCCTTTTTAAAATTGGTGGAAAAATTACTTTTACATCGTCTTGAACCCTCATTGAGACCTTTTAATGATCCTAAACAATTTGCATGCAAACATGGTAGAAGTACCTTAGATGCTGCGGTTGTCTTATATTACAATGTTGTTTCTTGTTTAGACAAAGGTGCTAAATATGTTCGTAGTGCTTTCTTAGACTACACATCTGCTTTTGACTCTGTACCTAGGGGCCTTTTGTTAAATAAGCTATCGTTGACACAAACAGGATCCTGGGCTAAGAGTTGGTTGCATTCCTATTTTTCTGATAGAATGCAGTATACTGTATATAACGGCAAATCTTCTTCTACCTCGCTTACAAAATCCGGTGTTCCACAAGGTGCTGTCCTCTCTCCTTTTCTTTTTTCTTTCTTCCTACATGACCTGCCTCATTCAAACGAAACTAACTTTGTCAAATATGCAGATGATCTGACTGTATCACTGCCTATCACTTCCGAGTCTGACAGCTCCAAACTTAATAGCTTTCTGTTGGACATCAACAAGTGGTCCAAGTCAAATGGTCTTATATTAAATCCTTCCAAATGTCAGGCACTTGACTTTACTTTCAAGCATCGACGTGACTTACATGAACTAGTTAGTTCACATGATCCCTGTAGCATAGATGGCACGGAAATTGAAACCAAGTCAAGCATTAAATACCTTGGATTAGTTCTTTCCTCTGACTTTTCATGGTCATCCCACATCTTATCTATCTCTAAGAAAATGTTTCGTCTTACCTTCTACATTAAAAAGTTAAGACAATCAGGTATCAACCAACCTTTAATTTTGCAATTTTTAAACTCCTGTATTTTACCTATTGTACTCTATTGCTCTCCATTAATCTTTCCTGGGCTTCTCAAAAAAGATTATATCATATTACGAAGAGTATTAAATGCTGTGAGTAGGGCTTGTGGTCTGCCACTGCGTGAGCTCACCAATACTATAGTCAAGAGACACATAAATTCCTGTACAAAATGGGCAAAGGCTATACTGTCAGACCCTCTGCACCCCTTTTATTCACACCTATCCCCTTGTATCTCATCAGGTAGGACGAGAAGTCAATATAAAAAGTTATATGCTCGTACCACTAAGTACA
>CALYDD020000427.1:0-90402 GCA_944472135.2 Trichobilharzia regenti | reverse complement strand
ACCTCCTTTATACATTTCTGGTGAGGCCTAACTGGAAAACAGTATCCAGTAACCAGCCCCTGTCTTAGAGAGGACTGATATATTCTAAACGGGTTCAGAGGAAGGCAACACGTATGAATCCTGGCATGACTAGTCTGTCATACTACGGAAGACTAAACAGTTTAAATCTCTTCCCCCCGTTGTATCGTAGGCAGAGAGTAGACTTGATTACAATGTTTAAAAATTTAAATAATGACTACGGACTGATGGATTCCCTTTAAAGTGCTCTGACAGCTCGAGAATTAAACATTAGTTTGGATCCTCAACACAAAAATAATAAGGGTTGCACACATCTAAATTATAAATAAAAAAGTGCTTTTGCTCTTACCGTCTACAAGCCAGTTCAGCTTCTTGTCAAGATGCTACCCCATGGGCCCCATAGAAATTCGTGAGACATCTTACAGGCCAGCTTGTCCTACGGGTTCTAATTTTCCAGATGTTTGAATCCACTCCTCACCTAAATATCACTTACCTACCTCACAATAATGTTTTTATTTACGCAGTTTTATACTCTACCTTATGTTAACTACCCGGGCCATCAATAAAGCTAAAGCTTGCTCTTTGTTCATATTTGTTGCTTGATAAAAGTCTGGTTGCTTTGATTAAAAAACAACAACACCAATGTTTGAACAAAGCTATATCTTCACCAAAAACAGTATTTTCCATGCTTAGATCAATATGGTTAGCGTTACACATTGTAAATGTGTGCTGTCATTTCAAGAACTATATAGTTTCTTCTTCTTGTATTTATCTTGTAGATATGCTTCCAATAATCTATCATTCATAATTGCATTTCATACCATTTTGCAGCCTTGCATGATTTCTCCTCCTCCTGAAATAACGTAGAACCACGTGGAAGTATAGCACTTACCCAGATGTACGCTGTTCACTGGTTGACCATAACTATCGGCAGCAAACGGAACGAAGTTTGGGTTGTCGCTCAACTTTGATGGTGGCATTATAATATATATATATTTATATATATAATATTTAACTGTTGAAAAATTATTAATTTGTAGACAACCTATGATTTGATATTATATCATACTTGATGGTGCCTGTTAAAATGGCACGCATTTTCATGTAAATTTATATGTTTATATGAGAATACAGATTATTATTATTAGTAAATGGGTTAAAATTTAGCATTTATAAGAAACTTTTCTGATTGCTTGTACAATAATTGAACAATTTAAACTCTTGAAAAAGTATTAATATGTGATACTTCAGGATTGTAATTTATAACATTACTGATCGTCCCTGTAAAAATGGAATGCATTTCTCATAAACCCACCTGTCTGAAATATACATTAAATTATTAATATTAATTATTACTACTTCGAGAAGGGTACAGCGGTAAGTATTTCCCCAAACGTCTTAGCCAGAACATTCATCACGGAAAACTGGATGCTGACTTCCACCATTTTAGCCGATTTCTTTAGCTGAAGGACCCAGTCAAGCGTCCACGCCGAGCGACTTTATTGCATATCCCCGCAATGACGCTTGTTGCTGTGTTGCTATTTGTTTCAAGTGGCTTTGGTTTTGGGGGAAGATTTGACTGATGTAATATTGCGATTTCATAGACATAACTCAGGCTCATAGGTGAAAGAAAGTTATTATCCCGGAATGAGGACAAGTTGTTCATAAGGTAAGGAGGACATTATTTTTCACTTTGTTTGTAGATATACTATTATGCATCGAAATGCGCTGAGTTCTTAGTGCAACTGTATGTAGCTTCATTTACATGAAGTGAAACATTACGAATGCTCCTGTTTTTAGAATAAAAAACATGATTCTTTTCGTTAAATTTAGTAATGAAGAATGGAATTTCTTCCACGTCAGCGTTATTTAATTGAGGTTGTAAAGGAATAAATTCGGTATGGGGAACTCCTATGGAAACTGAAAGTACTTTTGAGTTTACTAAATCTTACTGACTTCCCGTATAGATTTGATATCTGTCAAGCGTTTATGTAAAGTCTGCTGGAGTATTCAATAAAGTAAATGTTGTAGTGCATAATTCCTAGACTTGTTTTAGTCATTGGTATTGTCAGGATACTACTTACTCATTTTATACAGCCCAAATATACAAATCTTGCCTTATTGAGGAAACACTATAATGCCTGCAAAAGCAGTGAGTCAGTTTATGAGTTTCATAAAGTCTACAGAATGATTTCTATTCAGTGAATACTGTTTGCGAATTATCCGAGAAAAAACATTTCTGAGTGGGATGCAACACAAAGCTCAATTCTTAAACTGTCATCCTTAAATCAGTTCAATCCAATCACACGTATATTAGTGGGATAGTCTATAATCGACTTTAGAGACTTATCAGGGAATAGTCTCATCAACTTACGGTTTGCTGATGATATTATACACCTAGACTATGAGAAGTAACGCCTGGTGAAAAGAATACCGGTGTTTGACTATATGTGTCTGTGTTCTGTCTCATGGTTGAAGCAGTATAGTATGGCGAGTGGTGTTGAGGTTACGCATAAATGTTTGGGTGGGGGGAGTAAGTTAGTCTTCAAGGTAGGGAAGCTGAATAGGTTGAGATGGCTAGAACACGTGATGGCATATCAAGCCATCGCCTTCCTAGAGGGATAATGCTAGCCAGCACATGTTAAGGTTTAAAATGTCTTTGGGTGGGTCAAATGAAAAACTGGTATCGGTTCATAAAATCGTTGGCAGTCAGTTGGAAGATCTACTAGAGATATGACTGCAAATCTTTGTTAATGGCACAGGTGCATTCACTCTGTGTAATCTCACGTATCTATTCAACTCATGTTTTTCTTTGGCACTATTTAGTCTCCCTCAGATTTTCGCTCAATAAACTTCCATTCAGTTTTATGTCTCTACCTTTTTTGTGCATGGAATGTGGTAAATTGAACAGATGGACTTCTCTGCAAACCCATACTGAACGCTAGGCAGAATGACACAGTCTAGGCATAACTAAATGCGAATCATTGATCTTTAGAGACTTACCAGGGAACAGTCTTTTCAACCTACTGCATGCTGATGGTATTGTCCATTTAGGCTGCGAGAAGCGACCGCTGAAACCGGAAGATATGAAAAGACTCCTGGTTTATGATCGCAGTGTCTGTACCCTTTCTTCCGTGTTAAGTAGTCTAGTATGGTGAGTAATATTGGGGTTAAGCTTAGTGTCAAGTAGAAATGTGATTCCAAACGTTGTTAATGACACAGACGCATTTACTCTGTGTAATTTCACATATCTGAGAAACTTTTTTACTTTTATATACATATTTTTTCACATAAATTAAGCATTTACATGATTCACATACCGTTTGTACATGCATGATCATTTTAGACAAATGCAGTCTGAAATTGAACAGTGTTTTATGAAATTAAAAATTAGTAAATGACCTCTAGAAACTTTATAAGAAGAGAATATAAGATTTTGGTTTAAGTCTAAATTATAATTATTTATATACTCATAGTGAGTCAGATTCATGCGGGAATTATGAAATTTTGCGTTAATGGAAAGTAAGAAGAAAGGTGATATACAGGTGCTAGAGTAAGACACGCTGGATGCAGACCGTTATTATTATCACTTTATCAATCAATATGGGTTCGAAAGTTTATAAAAATCCACATTAGATGCTAAGTACAGTATTATATTGGTATTAGCAGATAAAAGGGACAAATTGGTCGCAAAGTTAACTTTGCGATGTTGAACAGAATTCAGAATGGAATTTGTTCCGTTGTTCATCGTAAGTGCTAACAATATTCTGGATACCGCTCAAGTAATACAAATGTAGAAAGCAGGATTACTGTCCATCAGCAGTGCTTCAGTGCAATACCCTCGAGAGGTGAAGAAAACAGGAGCAGCCAGCAGATAATAATAATTTAAGCAAACAATATGTGATAACCGCAGGGTTTATTCTCTTTTTTTATTACTGGGAATTTCTAGTCATTGAGTTTTGTAGTGTTACATACTTACGGTTAGTTTAAGTTTATAGTAGTAAACAGCAACTGAAGTATAGAGTAACAATAAAAAAATGTAGAAATTAGGGCGAAACGAATTATGGTTTTCACTCTTATATAGGGTAATGTTGGGAATAATAACTGAAGAAGTGAAATCCGAATGCCAAAGTACATAAGTTATTTAAAAGAAAAGATGAATTATAGTAATACTGATTTATGCTGTTGTTCTGATTTATACAGTTAGATGTCCTCCTGAAGTAGAGAAATCGTACCATGAGCCATTTTTTCAAAGAGTTTGTACGCAAGCTGTGACATACAGGCAGCATTTATTTTTTATTTTATTTATTATTATTTTTTTGAAGTAACTCATCCTCATGAGCCCTAGCAGTAGAGTGCACTCCCACAGATAAGGGTGGTTCTCTTAAGTCCCCACCATCATATCCACTGAATAGCAGTCACCACCCTCCTACCTTTGAATCTGCTAGGCCCTGGCGAAATACTCTTTTTTTTGTTTTTAGAAAAAAATCTTTTATTATCGCTACGTGTCATATGGACAGTTTTTGCATTCACAAGCTAACTCAACGATACTCATGGTATGAACGACTACTTTCAGTCAGCCACCTGGTATGTATCGTCACTAACAGCATTTTAAAAATGTTTACGTACAATAAAAAAGTAAGAGAATCAGAGATTTGCAGGCTACTTTCAAGATTTTAGTTATAAGCACAGCAACGAAGAGTCAATATGAAATGTAACGGAGGAGAAAAATACATAAAGCTACATAGTTATGTATATACCTACCTAAAAAGAGAGTAGTCAGTCATAAAAGATACTTCAGAAGAATACGCCTACACAGTGTTATGATCGCATAACAGTAAAATAAAATCCGTTGATACTTAGGATTCACAGTGTAGTTAAGAGACAGTAGATAGTTATAATAGATAGTTCAGAAGAGTTCGACTACAGAGTGTTATGATAGCATAACAGTAAAATAAAATCCGTTAATACTTGAGACTCACAGTGCAGTCAAGCTGAATTTTTAGACGATCCTGTGTAGAGCTTGGGTTTCTGTAGACGTATATGGTAATGTAGTTATATATAATATAATACGTAATACTAGATTAATTTGGCAGTCAGCCGCTGGGATTAAATGCATTTGAATGACTGAAGAGTTGTGAGGGTAGTTCATTTATATTCAGTGCAAACTTTCATGGCGAGTATGACAGGCTATGTAATCCACTCCAGTTTTGCTTGAAAGGATTGCGGATATTTCGTGATGATGCTTGCGTAAAAAGAAATAATTGGATCAACTGAAAAAAAGGAACTGAGAATAGAATTAGCTCAACGTAGAATATTTTAAATATATCTGATAATACTGACCGTTTCTGTTAATGCTTTGAGAGAACAAAGCTGTTTAGGTACATAAGTCAGAGTGGGAAGAAACAATATCACGAATTCGCAGCATGTGGCAGACCGTGTCAAGACTATTTTCGGAGAAATATTTATGTTGTAGATGGGTGAATCGTTGTATTGTGGTGCTGTTTTTGATTTCATTTGGTAAGAAGTTCCATATTTGCCCATATTTGACTGTAAAGAATATGGAACGAGAATTCGTTCGACAAAGAATATGACTTAGAGAAGATCCGTTGCTGCGTAGTTCATACGTCGAAGAAGTAAAGTTAAGGTTATTATTGGGGAAGTATACTATTCCTTTGAGAATTTTAAATAGGAGAATGAGGTTAAGTCGGTGACGCCTGAACCAAAGGTGTTCGATCTTAAGATTTGCGCAACGATTTTTGTAGGGGACTTTCAGATTTTTGGTCTGAGAGTTGTGAAATATAAATCCGAGTAATCTCCTGGCTTTAGAGACTTGGTTGGTGACATAGAGAGAGAATTTAAAATCGGCAGAGTAACAGAGCCCGAGGTCAAGTACAGAAGGAAAGATAGTGATAGGCTTGTCGTATACAGTTATGTGTGGTGCGATACGTAAGCGAGTTGAGCATAACAGACCACACTTCTGCACGTTGATCTGCATCATCCACGACTTACACCATATCTCAATATTATCAATATCCGATTGGATTTTATAAGAAAGATTTGTCAGTTCTTGGGTGGTACTGTAGTAGACTACTTTCAAGTCATCGGCATATAAGAAGGGTCTGCCATGCTTTATAACACCACAGACGTCATTTAGGTATATAAGAAAGAAGAGAGGTCCTAGTACACTACCTTGAATTACGCCACTTGATATAGGAGTGGTACTGGAAAAAGTGTCGTTAATCTTAACAGACTGGGACCAACCACGCATAAACGAATTACACCAGTCTAAGAGATTGCCAGATATACCATAAGCCTTAAGCTTTTTCAGGAGCAAATCATGACATACTTTGTCGAATGCCTTCTTAAGATCGATATACACAATGAGCAAATTTTTTTTTTTTTTTTTTTTTCCAGTTATAAAATCGAATAGTTCCAGGTGGCAAGTCATACATGACCTGGACTTTATAAAACCATGTTGAGAAGGTGTTATGAGGTTTTCAGTCAATAAGAAGTCAGTGATTTTTGTACTGACTATCTTCTCAAGTATTCCAGACAAGACAGACGTTATATTGATTGGCCTGTAATTTTTTACATCACATTTTGAGCCGGATTTAAATCTAGGGACAATATATGTCTGCTTCCATTTGGAAGGATAAACTCCGTTCATAAGGGATATTGAGAATACTTTAAGCAAAAGGAGAGGTAGATCGGAGCCACCATGTTTTAGGAAGGATGACGGAATTGAGTCAGGTCCAGGAGTATTGGAGAATTTCATTGAACGCACTGCACTTTCTATAACATCAACAGTCAAGCATATATTTGACAGTATTTTTCTTGTTAACGGTCAAATTCTATGCATCCAGAAATATCGTGCGTGTATGAGTCAGAAAAGTGCTTGTTAAAGAGTTCAGCTATGCCTGCATCATCCTAAACAACGACATTATTATGAAGAATGTAAGGAATGTTGCCTTGTTTTTGTTTTAGTCTTTTTTGAAAGAGTTTGCAATAGGAGAGAATTTTGGAGTTACTTTTAAAGGCGATAAGTTCTTCTTTGTAAATTTTAACGGCATTATCTGATCTGATTTTATCATATACCTTTAGGATGCTAATGAGCGAGGAGAAGTCCATAGATTTATTATAGGTTCTACGGAGTCTTCTTAGCTTATTCCTGGTAGCATTCGGTATATATAGTTGATCTAAACAGTTGCGTTTGGATGTATACCAAGGGATAGATTCGTTGAAGCAAACAGATATGTTGGAGTAGAAACTGCCAAGGACAGTATCAGTGTCTGCCGAGGAGAAAATGGTGTCCCAGTCTTGGCAACGAATAAAAGACCGCGTTGTTTCCCAGTTGGCCTTTGAAAAGTTTCTGACTTTTACTGTCCGACGACGGCCTTTGCCTGACCCACCTGCTGTTAGGTTAAAGGTGGAAATGACCGCGTTGTGGTCGCTGCCAGGGAATAAAGGCCCAACTCGAGTGCTGACGGGTAGAATGTTATGTGTGAAGATTAGATCTAAGATGTTGGATTTACGTGTGGGGTGAATAACATTTTGTGTTTATCCATAGAGTTCAACCGAATTTGTAAAACTTTCAGTGTATTTAGGAACCTTAAGGCTATTCCACTGTATACAAGGCATGTTAAAGTCGCCAGCTATAATTTTATAGTCGAAATTTAGAGAGGAGACGTGTTCGAAAATTTCACATAGACGGTTCGTTGTGTTAGTATCAGAATTGGGCGGGCGATATATACATCCCAATAAGAGTCTTGTATTTAAGTTGGTGTTGAGTGTAACCCATACTGCATCTGTCAGTGAGCAACCCAAATCATCGACTTCTACATCGTGGAATTTGTTGCTAACAAAGATAAGACAACCACCACCACGTCCTTCTTCTCTGCCATGTCTAAAGTGTATGTATCCTGGTGACTCTAATAGTCTGTCATTGAAGTCAGATGGTGACCAAGTCTCGGTAACTAACAGTACTGAGGGCTTACAATGTTAAAGTAAGGAGTGAAGGTATGGAATTTTATTGCAGATAGAACGAGCGTTTATAAGGAAAAGAGTAAATGATCTTTGATTAGTGGTAAGGGCTGAGGCAAAATGAAGGAGATGATGATGTGATTCGGCTGAGGTTAAATGAAAGTTAGATGATGGTCTGACCGGTATATCGAGTGTTCGGTGCTTAAAGCCTTCATCGTTTTCGTTAAGATTCTGTGAAAAGGAAGAGGATTTCCATAGTTGGTCGCTTATCTCACGATCGCACGGAGATAGGCATACGAAACAGGGGTATGTCCGTTTTCATCACATCTATGCTAATTAGAGTTCCAGTTAATTTCTTTTTTCCTCTACCTTTGTGTGCTACGTGGAATGTGATAACTTAAACGGGTGCACTTCTGTGCAAGCTTCTATGTTGAAAGTCAGTCTGTCAGAATGATCTATAGTCCAGGTATAATGAAATGCTAAAACGTGGATAAAAATAAGATAATGTCAACAAATGGTAATCGTATTTTTTCATTTGGTTCTTGTCTAACTGAAAAAGTGTTATCGTACAATAATTTCTCCTCTTACCCGAGATAACTCTCACACTCTGTCTCGTTGTATCTCATGAGTTAGTTAATTTTATCGCGTAGCCGAAATGCGAAGTCGAAACACATCTGATGAAATATGTTTTGCCTATTACCAACTAAATATAATATTTTTCAAGTGTGGAATGTAAAAAATTGAACTGCTGCACTTCTGGGCTGAGTTCCATGTTAATACTCAGTCAGTCAGCTTTGTCAGTGCAGATGCGTAGTGTCACAACTCACTAGTGTTAATTAGCTTAAACAATTATTCATGCCGTTTGCTAAGTACTCTATGCATTTCCCAACTCGTTAAATTGTCCAGATAAAGTGCACCGAAGAGGAAAACATAAACCGAAAGTCAGTTACACGGACGTAAGAGACAGTGTGAATAGAAGTGAATGAGATCAGTGACCTCTTATCCCTGTAGTACGCTTAACTAAAATACTCATGTATATGAATGAGGCAAAAAGTTGTGTGACTGACTTGATATGATTATGAGCAATAATTTGTGCTGGAAGCGTCATCAGATTATATTGCTGTGCAACACTGTGTTATTTATCAAAATAAAATCGTATCCATAATGAAGTTATACTCTACCACAGTGCCCAGGTTTTATACTTATATCAAAAATACATATCTTGTGCGTTATGTGTCTCCTAATTGTTTCATTTTTGCCTTCCTCATTGCAGGTTGTCAATCTTCGTAGACATTCTACTAGATGTCGTCATACATAGTGTCTGCAAGCAGTCTTTCAATACATCTACCTCCCGTAAAGTTGTCACGATGACTTTAGATTATTTACATTTTCCGTAACACAATTCGTATGCTAATATTACTGATGCAATGACATGCAAGACTTGTACATGTTACTATGAAGTTGACCTGTAATAACATTCCCTCCATAGTAAATATAATGCTTGTGATAACAATTCGTCATTATCTTTTCATTGCATTGATAGGTGCGTATATATTAGAAGAAAGCTAACCTTGTCGTATTAGTTCTCCAAATTACAATCACTAAGTGCCCATACCTCTCCTGAATACCAAATGCTACTCGTGGCCCACGAAATACTCATTACTGCATTCGTAAATAACTATCAAACTATTATTACATGGAGTAGCGTGACAGGAGGAGTATGACATTTAGATATTAATGCGTATCTGAAGTTAATGACCTATTAACCTATGTATACAGTTCTACCTTAACGAAACCTAGAAGTCAGGAGCAGACTGTCTTTGACAGATCTAGTTTTACTTTGTGACGAAATGGTGAGTCACGTGGTGTTGTGGTAGTAGAAAAAACAACTCCAAACCAAAGTATTATCTAGATATGAACATATTTACCTACTTTGACGAAAATTTAATCTTTTTATCAAGAAACCCTTAGGGATATTTACCTTTATTTAGTGATTTGGATCCGAAAATAAACGCCATTTTACTAAGTTAATCATAAGACAGAATGATGAGTGAAATAGTACTCGGATAATTATTCTAACGAAACCGAATAAGGATAATCATTTAGTCCACCAATATGTCGATTACATTCAGTTTTAATAATAATATATATTTCCTCCTGTTTATGCAGGAACATACCAATTGTACAGGCATGGATAAGTTATTATATAAATTACACATAATTTGATGTGTGATGAATTTACAGTTTGGTTGTTCTTTCTGACATTAGAGTCAGTCGGAACAGTCTGCTATAAAGTCTGTTTGTGTAGCACATAAAGAAATATAGAAATATTGTCTTCGCATTAACAAAAAACCCAGACATCAGATGAATGTAATACAAATATCTGGGAAAAATAAAGCTTGAAGTCAATTCTCTTATATAACTTTGTTGTGAACAGCACCCTTGGCTTAAAGATTATTGATGTGTTATGTTGAGATCGGTGATATATTTATTCCATTTTTTCAGTAGTCTTATCGTAGTTTTATAACAGGAAGGAAATTTGATCGTGGATGCGAAAACTAGATAAGGTTATGTTAAGTTGTTTTACTGCATCAAATGGTGCTGTAAGTCCTACAGTTCTACAAGGGTAGTTCGTCAAGCCAGAATCCACAACATTTGATGTGCTGATTGCACATATGTTTGTGTTAAATACTTGTGTGAGTTCCAATTATTGTGATTGTTGGTTAATCTTGTTTGTGTCCGGACATTCCACAACTTTCAATCATCAACCTGAGAATGGTTGTTGGCGTACTGGTGTAAATCCTGCAACTCTTCAAATTAATTCCCCCAAACATGATCCGCGAGGTTATTTGTATTGTTTGTATATATGTGTGTTGTGTCATATCAATTGGTGTTTCTTGGATTCATTGTGTTTACTCGTTGTTTTCGTACCATGTTGTTATTACATCATTTTGTTAAAATTTTCGTCGTGATTACTTCTGAAGTTGTTTCGAGTCTTCTACATCCGTGAATGAATTGATTGATGTTAGAGACAGCAGATGGGTCGTATACGCCGGGGAGGCTAGGCTATTGCTGAGAATGAAATGCATACGGAGATAATTGTTAGCTGCGGTCCGACACGCCAGGGAGAAAGAGTGTAGACGACTGAGGCTCGCATACGTCACCGTTACTAGAATTGAGGCAGAATGAGTGACAAGCGATTGCAGAGATAATTGGTAGTGAGTGGATAAGAGGATGTGCGTAGAGTATCATGAGTTGGTGCTATGGTCACGTTGCATTCTGCAAGAGTCATTCTAGCAAGTGGCGATTGTGTTGCAAGATGTCAAGAGGATGCCTTTAACTGGAAGGCGCAGGTCGTCATTGTTAAATTGACTCGCACGAATAAAGGCATTTCTAGTTTCATGTTTCTATTTGAATGCTATTATCTTTGGTGTAAATTACTCTGTTTCTACATTTGGTTGATGAGATATGTCGTGTGTTTGTTGGTCATCTATATTCTACGATACAATGACATGGGCGTGTTGCCGTTCAGATTTAAGGATATAGCTGATAGAAGGAAGTTAGCAAATGAACTCTGCGACGATTGTCCAACCTAGGGTGTCAACCTGAGAAGGGTTGTAGGCGTACTGCTGTAAGTCCTACAATTCTTCAAAGGGTAGCGCATCAATGAGCAGTCCAATGTGCTTGGTGTGTGATTTTGTACATATGTTAATATTGTATATACTGAATTGATATCGTCTGCCATCTAGCTGTTGGTAATTCTGTTTGTGTCCGGACGACTTCCCCCTGGATCATCAACCTGAGAAGGAATGTAGGCGTACTGCTGTAAGTCCTACAGTTCTTCAAGGGTAGTTTGTCGTGCCAGAATCCGCAACATTTGATGTACTGATTGTACATATGTTTGTGTTAAGTAGTTGTGTGAGTTCCAATTATTGTGATTGTTGGTTAATCTTGTTTGTGTCCGGACATTCCACAACCTACAATCGTCAACCTGAGAAGGGTTGCAGGCGTACTGGTGTAAGTCCTGCAATTCTTCAAAGGAATTCCACCAAGACATGATCGGCGAGGTTGTTTGTACTGTCTGCATATACGTGTGGTGTGTCATATCATTTGGTGGTGTTTTGGATTCATTGTGTTTACTTGTTGTTTTCGTGTCTTGTTGTTATTGCGTAATTTTGTTAAAATTTCCATCGTGATTATTTCTGAAGTTGTTTCGAGTCTTCTACATCCATGAATGAATTGATTGATGTTAGAGACAGCAGATGGGTAGTATACGCCGGGGAGGCTAGGCTATTGCTGAGAATGAAATGCACACGGAGATAATTGTTAGCTGCGGTCCGACACGCCGGGGAGAAAGAGTGTAAACGACTGAGGCTCGCATGAGTCACCGCTACTAGAACTGAGGCAGAATGAGTGACAAGCGATTTCAGTGGTAATTGGTAGTGAGTAGATAAGAGGATGTGCGTAGAGTATCGTGAGGTGCTGCCATGGTCACTTTGCATTCTGCAAGAGTCATTCTGTCTGTCTGTCTGGATTCAACATAGAACTTGGCACCGAAGTGCACCAGTTCGAGTTGCCACCTTCCAAATAGCACACAGAGGTAGACAAGAAGATGAGTGGAGAGAATTAATAGAGTTTGACAAATATAGGAGTGAAACAGAATGGGTAATGGTAGAAAGGAATATGAAAGATTACAGAGATTGAATACATCTGCGCCATTGACAACGATTTTGAGCCATGTCACCTATTGTCTCCAGCCATTGATTCCTAGAGTCCCGAGGGCCCCAACCCGGGAGTCTGCATCTCCCTACCTGACTCAGTTTAACTGTCAAGCATTTCATGGATTGATGCCATGTTTTTGTTTGGCCACCACTGGCTCTTTTCCAACCTGAACCTATATCAGCTAACAATGCCCGTCGGAGGAGGCGGTGGTTAGGCATGCGCACCACGTGACCTAGCCATCTTAGTCTATGTAACTTTATAACCTCGTCGATTGATTTTCCCTCTTTGCCCAACACTCTACGCCTAACGTCAACATTACTTATCTTGTGAAACCACCTAACGTGAGACAGAGATCGCAGACATCTATGATCGAAAGCAGTCAACCTTTTCATGTCTTCAACGCGTATTGGCCATGTTTCAGAGCCATAGAGAAGGACGGAGCGAACTGATGAGCAGTACACACGTCCCTTGGTTGATAACCGGATGTCACGCCTACGCCAGAGATGGTGTAAGTCAGCGAAAGCAGCTCGAGCTTTTCGGATCCGTGCTGAGATTTCATCGCCAATCAGTCCGTTGGTGCTAATACAACTTCCCAAGTAGGTGAAGTGGTCAACATGTTCTATCACTTCATTCCCTATCACTAAGTTAGGGGTTGACGTCGTCCAGTCCTGTAGCAGCATCTTACATTTTGTAGGGGCGAATCGCATGCCAAACATACGAAGATTGCTGCTCAAGGTGTTCAGAAGACTCTGCATTTTGTCAGCATCCTCCCCTAACAGGACTATGTCATCTGCATATTCTAAGTCCATTAGATTATTCCCTGGTAACAAGTCGATTCCTAAGTCACTACGTTCAGTTAAGGATACTTCCATTAGCATATCTATGATGAAGTTAAACAGAAATGGGGAAAGTGAACATCCCTGTCGGACACCACTGGTTGTTACTAATTCAGATGACAATTCCCCATAAGCCCTTACACAAGAGTCATTCTAGTAAGTGGCGATTGTGTTGCAAGTTGTCAAGAGGAGGTCTCTGTCTGGAGGCGCAGGTCGTCATTAATGTGTGAGATTGTGCTGTGGGTATGCTTGTGGTGTGTTGGCTTTTCTGTTTGTTTTCCATTTCAGCTCTGTCCGTGTGACCCAGGTTCTCGCTCAAGACCAACCTCCCCATAATTTTCGAGCAGGCAACAATACGCCAGTCGACGTCTCATCGGTCGCTGTTCAGAAAGAAGTCGGGAGACAACCGTCAGAAACCTTAGTTATAATTTAGATGTGTACAACCCTTATTATTTTTTGTGTTGAGGATCCAAACTAATGTTTAATTCTCAAGCTGTCAGAGCACTTTAAAGGGAATCCATCAGTCCGTAGTCATTATTTAAATTTTTAAACATTGTAATCAAGTCTACTCTCTGCCTACGATACAACGGGGGGAAGAGATTTAAACTGTTTAGTCTTCCGTAGTATGACAGACTAGTCATGCCAGGATTCATACGTGTTGCCTTCCTCTGAACCCTTTCTAGAATATATCAGTCCTCTCTAAGACAGGGGCTGGTTACCTGGATACTGTTTTCCAGTCTAGGCCTCACCAGAAATGTATATAAGGAGGTGAACATATGTCTGGTGATTTTATCAAATGTTCCCATAGTAATATTTAGAACAACACATTTAAGCTTAAATGTGTGAGCAGAGATAACTCACTGATATACAAAATAAATGAGAAAGGCCCGACTCCAGTGCTTTGTGGCACTCCACTCTGTACTGTTGTCCAGGAGGAGAGTTCTTCATGGCCCTCTGCCTCCCATCTATGAGAAATTACCTAATCCAGTTTACTAAACTTGCTTTGGTTCCAAGACCTCGGAAATACTTGAGGAGTCTTTTGTGAGGAACTTCATCAAAGGCTCAGCTGAAGCCAATGAAGACGTCGTTGACTGGCCTTCTGTTGTCCCTTGATTTGACTCAGCTTTTTTGCGGTGAGAAGATTTGAGAGGCATGAGAGGTTCCCTCGGGAGCCGTTTTGTGCTTTGAATATCAGATTTTTGTCCTCCAGACATGCCATGATAGCTTCCTCGATGATTCTTTCCGGCCTCTTGTTTAGGTTGCTGGTGGGAATAACTGGCGTGTAGTTTGAATGGGATTGTCTTTATCCTACTTTGTGGATCGAGGTTGAAATAGCGTCCTTCCGGTATGACAGCAACAGCGCATTTTGGAGAGATAGCTTGAAGATTGTAACCAGTGGATCGGTTATACGGGGGGATAGCTTCTTGAGACGGTGTTTATGGTTCCTTACGTTCATGGGTGATCAACAAATTCTGATCATCTACGAAGGACTGCTCTGAATTCCTCCAAAAGACGTATGGACCAATGAGAGTAGCAAAGTTCATTTGGCATTCAAGTGCCAGATCATATGACACAGAGGGGATACCAGTCCTTTTAACTTGGATGCATACCACCCTTAGCGTCAAAATAACTAATGGGCTGAAATCTGAAATACACTGTCCCTTGGTGGTAGTTGTTTTTGACCCCTATCATGAATATGCAAGGCCTTTACCAGAATTATGTGTAAAATATTTACCATACTACACAAATTTCTCGTTGGACCAAAGCAAGCAGGCTACATTCCGGAAGCCACATCTTGTATTTGGGTGGACTAACGTACCTGTGCCGAAGTCTGGTTCTGGAAATGGTGTTAAGTTTAGACCTTTTGCTATTACCTCTCGTTTTTTGAAACTAATGGAGAAATTATTGTTACAAAAACTTGTTGGCTCCTGAAGCTTCTCAAATAATCCAAAGCAGTTTGCCTGAAATCAGGGTAGAAGTACTTTAGACCCTGATGTGTTTCATCACAACATTGTGTCCTCCTTAGAAAAGGGGGCCAAGTATATCCGTTGTACGTTCCTTGATTACACATCTGCTTTCGACTCTGTACCTAGAGGCCTTTTGTTAAACAAGCTTAGCCTTACACAAACTGAGTCCTGGCTGCACTCTTACTTCTCCAATAGAATTCAGTACACGGTATATAATGGTGTAGCTTCCTCTCCTTTGCTTACTGAAGCTGGTGTTCCTCAGGGTGCTGTTCTCTCGCAGTTTCTTTTTTCTTCTTCTCACATGACTTACCTCTCTGAGACGAAATTAACTTCGTCAAATATGCAGATGATCTGACTGTTTCGCTTCCCATCAAGTCTCAGTCAGACTGCTTCAAATTAAGTAGCTTCCTGTCTGACATCAGTCGGTGGTCTAAACTAAATGGCCTCATGCTGAATCCCTCAAAATGCCAGACTATTGACTTCTCCTTTAGGCACAAACGAGATTTACGAACACTAGTAAGCACTCATGAAGCCTGTAGCATTGAGGGGACTAAAACTGAAACTAAGTCTAATGCAAAATACCTCGGATTAGTTCTATCTTCCGACCTTACTTGGTCATCCCATATCCAAATGATTTCTAAGAAAGTGTTTCGTCTAACCTACAACATTAAGAAAGTCAGACTAACTGGGGTCACTCAACCTCTGCTTTCACAATTTGTCAACTCTCGTATCCTACCTATTCTACTTTACTGTTCCCTGTTAGTCTTCCCTGGGTTACTGAAAAAGGACTATACCATCCTGAGAAGGATGTTGAAGGTAGTTAGTAGGACTAGTGGTGTAAAACTCAGTCAGCTCGTCACTACGTTAGTAGATAAGCATCTGAATACATGCGAAAAATGGTCAAAAACCATACTCTCTGACCCCCAACACCCCCTCTATTCCCAACTCTCTCTTTGCATCTCATCAGGTAGAACCAGAAACCAGTATAAAATAATATATGCTCGTACAACCAAGTATAGAAACTCAACGATACCATATTTGGCTAGCCCGTGTTCTAAGTGACCGAGACAATGTTAAGCGCGAAACCTATGACTTGCTTTGTTGTTAATAACATAATTTTGGCCCTTTTATTTCTCCCATATTCTCTCCTATTTGTATTCTATGGTGAGCAACCTTCTTAAACATACTTAGCTACCTAAAATTATTATGATTGGCTTACTTTTTTATTCAGTATTCTATTCCTTCTTTTGTTTATCTACTGGTCCCGACTATATTAGCACTATGAGTATTACAAAATTATCCTGCCAACAGCCTTCATGTGATATTAGTTTTTGTGATTGTTTTTTTGTTCGGCAATATTGAAACTGACAATCGTGTTTGTGAACGCCGTTATCACCATCCTAAAACTTTGTATTATGCATGATTACTCACACTACCACAACAAACACTGCATTAGTGCTGACTATAAAAAAAGCCTGAAATGTTCATTTTATGATTGTTAAGTGTAGTTCAATCAAATTAACTGATCATGCGATAAACATTCTTAATATCATTTCTTAACTTTTCGTAGGATTATAGCTGTTGCTGTTCACCACGCATACACATATCCTAGCTTCGACCACCAAATACTGAAATATTTTTCATTGTTGGTGTTTATCTTCCTTTCTACTTGGTATTTTCATTTGCATTTTTTGTTATTTTTGTGTTTCTTTTTGGTTTTGTTGTTGTTTTTATATATATGTGGAGTCCTCAAAAATAAACGTTTTCAATTTTCACTACTATGGAAGAAATGAACAAATTGTAGATTACTTTGTTTTAATCATTATCTCTGTACTTTGGGCTTTACATCGTGTTTTGAATGGAAATATAGTTCTGCCTTCGGCTCTCTGTCTTCTCCACCATCTCAACTGCCATCGATCAATTCTAACCACCTGCTTTCTATCTCAAATTTTGCAGGAGCACCGTAGTTTCTTCCTACGTGCTTTGGTCTACCCCTGGTAACATCAACATTGGAGAATTACTATTGGAGCGGTCTCTTCGCAATACCTCTGGAGTCTATTACGTTAATTGTGGATTTTGGACCTTGTAAATACACAGGTAACAAAACTTTATTATATTCTACCAGTAACTTAACTGATTTGGAATTTAATTTCCTATTTAAATTTGGGATACTAAGCTATAGCTTAGTCTGTTATAACAGACTCTAAGGTCCACCTCAAAATTAGTGATCCCGTTTAGGACACGGATTATTTTCACGTACCTATATACTTATTTTAACCATTTTGTATATTCATTGTGATTTTGTGTGTGGTCTTATATTTGTGTCCTATTTTGCACTAACATTCTCATATCTATAATGTCGTCACGTCAGTCTGGTACCTCAACCGAGCAGACAACTAGTACCGCGACAAATGCCACAATAAATGCCATCACTGATTTCTGTTTACCGCAGTACGGTTTCGCAGAACCCAGGATTTGGTTTGCAGTAATTGAGCCGTTGCGAGAAGCACGGGGCGTCGGTGGCACAGTGGTTAGGTCTCTCGCCGACCATGCACATGGTCCGAGGTTCGATCCCCTGCCTGCAAAATTTGGGCTACCGATATCCATGCTGAAAATTCCATACTTGTACCGAAAATACAGTGTGGAATCAAGCTGCAATCAAAAATGAAAAAAAGGTAGCCAAATATGGTGTAGTGCTGGCAGAACTCCCTCCTTCAGTATTGACAGAAATCAGCGACTTCATCGAAAACCCCCCGACGGAAAACCAATTTGAAATACTTAAAGCCCTCCTTATACAACGCACCAGTTTGTCAGATGACAAAAATATCCAACAATTACTCACGGGCTGTGAACTAGGCCCACGTAAACCATCCCAGCTCCTCAGGTACATGCGCCAGTTAATCGGACACCATAAAGTGGACGAGGTAGTGCTGAAACAGGTGTGGTTGCATCGTTTACCTTAAAATGTCCAGCAAATTTTAATCATCTCAGGAAAGTCGTATGACTTAGACCCACTAAATGACATGGCAGATAGTATTATGGATGTTCTATCTGATAACACCATAGGTCACAAAGCATCTGATAGTGCAGACTTAGCGGCAAGGATTGACAAGTTGGAAACTAATAGGTCTGATCGACGAGTCCGGAGACGGAGTTCACAAGCAAGGTCACCATCACGACACCGATCTCTCTCACGACAGCGTTCCCACACGTCTTCTCGGGACAGAAATATATGTCGGTATCACAAGAAGTTTGGACGTCATGCCCTGAAATGTGTAAAACTATGCATCTTTAAAGAAGCTAATCAGGCTCAGGGAAACGTCTCAGCCAGACAGTGATGGCGACAGCTGTTACTGGCAAGCAAACAAGTCACCTTTTCTATGTGAAGGACAAAACTTCAGACACTATTCCTGGAGCAGAAGTTAGCGTGATCCCCTCTTCACTATCCAGGCGATCTACACGGACATCAGGAAAACTGTCCCTCGGGTCAGCCAACCACAAAAGCACACAGACGTATGGGGAACAATCTCTTATAGTGGAACTGGGTTTACATCGACGTTTTACATGGAATTTCATAGTAGCCGACATCGGTCATGCCATACTCGGGGCTGATTTCTTAAGTAATTTCAATCTGTCAGTTGATGTCAACAATAAAAAACTGATTGATAACAACACCCAACTAAAGATCCATGGAATTATCTCCGATTATTCTGTCTATAATATCAACATCGAAAGACCAGCGGATTACATTTTTTCCGCCCTATTCCATCGTTTCCCTAAAATACTTAAACCGTCGTGTAACATCGAGGACGTCCCTCATACAGTCACTCACAAGGTTGTTACCACGGGTCAACCGGTTCTTGCTCGTCCTCGTAGATTACCCTCGGACAAAATAGCAGCCGTTAAGGCAGAATTCAAGCACATGATGCAGCTCGGCATCATTAGACCCTCCAATAGTCCTTGGTCTTCACCCTTACACATGGTGCCCAAAGCTGATCATGATTGAATGCCATGTGGGGATTATCGACATTTAAACAATGTCACAGTTCCGGACCGTTACCCGATTCCCCACCTTCATGATTTCTCCCTGACATTACATGGAAAAACCATTTTTTCTAAAGTAGACTTGATCAGGGCCTATCACCAAATACCAGTTGCCACAGAGGATATCGAAAAAACGGCCATCATCACACCTTTCGGTTTGTTCGAATCTCTGCGCGTGCCATTTGGTCTAAAGAACGCCTCACAATCCTTCCAACGCTTCATGGATCAGGTCACACAAGGTTTGGACTTTGTATTTGTATACATCGATGACGTTTTAATTGCTAGCTCGTCGCCTGAAGAACATAGTGATCAGCTCACCATCTAATTTTAGCGATTTGACCGATATGGAGTCGTCATTAACCCCAAAAGTGCATATTCGGTGTCTCCTCTATACAGTTTCTGGGACACCGCATAACCGCCAATGGTATTAGAACTAAGGAGAAAAAGGTAGAAACTATTAAGAACTTTTCCGAACCAGATTCCGTAAAGAAACTTAGACGTTTTCTCGGGATGTTCAGTTTCTATCGACGTTTTATTCCATCGTGTGCCTCCATAGCTCAGCCACTGACCGACCTACTTAGATGCGATCCGAAGAAATTTCAGTGGTCTGAAGAAGCAAAAGCAGCATTTAATAATGCAAAAGATGCTTTATCCAACGTTGTAATGTTGTCTCACATCAACCCAGAAGCCTCACTCATCCTATGTACAGACGAATCGCAGGTAGCTGTGGGAGCAGTTTTACAACAGAAGTTCAACAATGACATCCCTCCACTTGCTTTCTTCTCCAAGAAGTTGGAACCTGCGCAAACTCGTTACAGCACTTTTAGCAGAGAACTGTTAGCTATCTATCTAGCAGTGAAACATTTCAGCTTCTTAGTACAAGGTCGACATTTTACTATCTTAACCGACCATAAGCCTCTTTGTTATGCTTTTACCACTTCGTTGGACAGACACTCCGAGAGAAGCCAGACAACTGGATTACATATCACAATTCTCAGACATCCAGTTTATCAAAGGAGATTCCAATGTCGTAGCCGATTCTTTGTCTCGATGTGATGTTAATCAGCTTATATCTTCGATAGACATTAGCTTAGACAATATAGCCAAGTTGCAGGAAAATGACGCCGAACTTCATACTTGTAGACGAAAGTCCTCCCTACAGTTGCAGGATATACCTATTCCTCTGTCTGATACAACTATCGTCTTCGCTATTATCATTATTATTATCATTAGTAATATCGACATTTTTGTTTTCGTTTTTACTTCAGTTGGGAAAGATCACTGCTCTTGAAGAACAGTTGTCTGCTCATCTGTCAAAGTGTACACCTTCTTCACCGTGTACACAACGATCTATAGGCTGTCAGATATCGCCAAAATCGAAACCTTCAGTTACTCTGTCATCAAGTCGAAAGCATTCAGTCACTTTATCGCCTGACATGAATGATGTCTCTTCTTCTTCTTCTTCTTCAAGAAGTAGTGTCAGCAAATCCTTTAATGGCACAATACAATGGCTTCAAACAGCATCCAATTCAGTGGACAAGGATACACCAAAAATTTCTAACAAACTGGAGATTAATAAATGTCAGGCTGTCAACTCGCTTTCCTCTCAAAGGTAATAATCATCTCTTCATAGTTTTGTTTTAACTTTGTTCTTTTTTTAAAAA
Source organism: Trichobilharzia regenti (assembly GCA_944472135.2). Classification (NCBI taxonomy): domain Eukaryota; kingdom Metazoa; phylum Platyhelminthes; class Trematoda; order Strigeidida; family Schistosomatidae; genus Trichobilharzia; species Trichobilharzia regenti. The sequence continues at coordinate 69,168 of CALYDD020000427.1, read as the reverse complement.
CAGGTTTTATTTTCTGCTAGATATCCCAACAGTGTGTCTGTGTTAAGGTTGGGATAGGTGGTAGCCTTACTGTCAACCTTCTCTCTTTATTCTGGCCTTACCATTGGCTAGTTAATTAATTATAGACGAGGTTTAGGAGTGTGTTTGAGGTGGGAGTCGAATCCGTACCGTCTGTTTGTGTGGTTGGCGAACATTTCATTGAACTATCGGGTGCCTGGTTTGACTAGATTAGTCCTCTGACTACTCACTGTGTAGTGTCTATTATTTGTTATGTACGGAAGTTTGGGAGTATACTTATTTTACAAATTGGAATGTACGTCTGTGTCTAAACTTGATGCACCGCTGCTGCCTTATGTACAGGTTGAATTCTGTTTATAACCAGAAGTTTATATCTTGTAAAAATGCTTTTCATATATGGAAACTTTTCAAAGAAATTACTAGTGGTAAGCAAATGAATAGTATTCCTTATTCATTTGATGTGTATACACTAAACAAGTCTTTCACACATTCTCCCACAAATGCCAAACTTTCTAGTGTTACAAGAGTTAATGAAACCTACTTCCCTGGTTTTAATACAAATGATGTTCTAAAATGTCTCCAGTCGCTGAACCTTTCTTGTAGCTTAACTCCAGATGGTGTGCCTAGCGTTATTCTTAAAAAATGTGCAGATATCCTTTGTTATCCTCTCAGTGACATATTTAATGAATCTTTTTCCAGAAATGTCCTGCCAGCCGTTTGGAAGAACAATAAAATTGTACCTATACTTAAGTCATCTACTAGAACATGTTTTAAATCTAGACTTGTTGCTGTTACCTCTCCTTTTCTAAAAACTATGGAAAAGTTGATCTTACTGAATCCTTAACCTTCATTTGAGGCCTTTAACGATCCCAAACAATTCTCCTGGACACAATCGGTGATCATAATGGTTCGAAGATTGCCGGGCTGGAAAGAATCACCAACCATGGGAAACTATGGGAACAAACAAAACAAGAACAAACCAATCGCCAACCAACAAATATGCAGGAGAAAGTGGAGATGGATGGATTGGACACTCACTCACCGAGAAGGCCGCTGGGTGACATCGCGCGCGCGTCATGCCATTGCTCGAGTGGAACCAGACCGAAAGGGAAGCGGCGAGTAGGACTTCAGTGCAAGGGTGACATGGAGGAGATCGTGTGAAGTGGAGTTGAAAGAGTATGGACTAACATGGATGCAAGTGAAAAGTATAGTAGAAGACAGAAGGAAGTGAAGACGTGCAATTGAAGACCTATGTTCCACTAGGAACCCAAGGGAACAATAATAATAATATAAAGAGAAGTCCATCGGAAAAAAACATCTAATAGCGGAGAGATAGAGTTGACGTGAGAAATGGCGAATGAACCTGTGTTGTGGGGCGGGGGGAGACATGTAAAGAAGACGAAGAAACGAAATACGAAAGGCGGAAGTAACACAAACAATGATTTTAATATAAGGCGCACACACTTTCCCCATATATGTATGTGTGTGTATATCAAATCCCACATAAACATCCCATTATCAAGTCTGTTGTCTTCTACTGTTAGATTAGTACTCGAAATACCACTTCAAGTATGACGAATACACCGGGGTCGGACTCGATTGTAAAGCAATTTTTAAAATGGTTCTTGGGTTAACATCATGAACTCTATTCTTAAATATAAAATACCACAAAGGTAGGTAGGTACTCACAAGAAATAGATATATAACAGTATAAATATTTACAAATCAGTATACTAACCTTCTTTCTCGCTGTCATATATGCGTTATGTGGTGTTATTAGTGATATTATCTGTTTTCCTAATATATGCCTCCACCTGTTTCATTTAACATATTCGTTATCTCATTATGAACCTCTCATTGCAGTCTTACTACCCCCTGTTTAAGACAGACCACTTTGTACTAGCCACTCACCTGTCACCTTCGATAACACTGAACTGATTTGTCAATTTCCCTACCCCACACTCTACAAATCTATTATGATTAATCACCACCATTGTCTCCTATTTTACAATATTTTCTAATCGATTTCAGCCTAGCACGTTTGTCACACAAATATGACTATTTATTTTGACACCCCATAACTGTTAATCTGTTATTCTACGTTAAAAATGTATCCGCCGCATAACTGGCTATCGTTATTGTAACGACCACAAATATTATATTTCATATTTGTAAGAACCTGAAGAGAAATTATTGAAAAGAACATTCTTCGTGCAGATTGACTTAGTGGTTTCAGTAGCAAAGACGTTTTCGAAAAGAAGGGTGGAGGGCTGGCCACCCTCACGCCTAAACTTCGCTCTTTTCCTAGTTTACTCCCAAAAGCTAGACAAGGTTTAAGAGTGCCCATCTGATGGTGACTAGTAATCGAACCCAAGACCGTCTGAGTGGTGGTGACGAGTAATCTGCTACTACTGAACGATTAACGTATATAAACAGATATACACCCATACAGGGGTGAAAAATTGATATACAACTCATTGGAGAAAACTTTCTACTCACTATATTCTCGAAGCTGGAGGATTTAATTCATTTCAGCAGATTTAGTCGACATTGTTCTGTTAGTTTTCTTCACTCTACGAAGTGAACGAGGTATAACTGATGAGCGTCTTCTTTTCTTTGCCACAGGGGTAACCAGTCACAACTCTATGGAAAATGAGAACCAAAATCAAATTTTTAAAAAAAGAAATTGACTTATTTCAAAATTTGATCATCAGTCGAAATCAGTTAGAGATTTATATATAATTGAAAGCTCGAGTGTGCTAGATAGCTGTTTTATTCTATTTTGTTTGGCACTCTCTATGAAGTAAGCCGGAGATCGAACTCATACGCATATATGACAGCGAGAAAGAAGGTTAGTATACTGATTTGTAAATATTTATACTGTTATATATCTATTTCTTGTGAGTACCTACCTACCTTTGTGGTATTTTATATTTAAGAATAGAGTTCATGATGTTAACCCAAGAACCATTTTAAAAATTGCTTTACAATCGAGTCCGACCCCGGTGTATTCGTCATACTTGAAGTGGTATTTCGAGTACTAATCTAACAGTAGAAGACAACAGACTTGATAATGGGATGTTTATGTGGGATTTGATATACACACACATACATATATGGGGAAAGTGTGTGCGCCTTATATTAAAATCATTGTTTGTGTTACTTCTGCCTTTCGTATTTCGTTTCTTCGTCTTCTTTACATGTCTCCCCCCGCCCCACAACACAGGTTCATTCGCCATTTCTCACGTCAACTCTATCTCTCCGCTATTAGATGTTTTTTTCCGATGGACTTCTCTTTATATTATTATTATTGTTCCCTTGGGTTCCTAGTGGAACATAGGTCTTCAATTGCACGTCTTCACTTCCTTCTGTCTTCTACTATACTTTTCACTTGCATCCATGTTAGTCCATACTCTTTCAACTCCACTTCACACGATCTCCTCCATGTCACCCTTGCACTGAAGTCCTACTCGCCGCTTCCCTTTCGGTCTGGTTCCACTCGAGCAATGGCATGACGCGCGCGCGATGTCACCCAGCGGCCTTCTCGGTGAGTGAGTGTCCAATCCATCCATCTCCACTTTCTCCTGCATATTTGTTGGTTGGCGATTGGTTTGTTCTTGTTTTGTTTGTTCCCATAGTTTCCCATGGTTGGTGATTCTTTCCAGCCCGGCAATCTTCGAACCATTATGATCACCGATTGTGTCCAGGAGAATTGTTTGGGATCGTTAAAGGCCTCAAATGAAGGTTAAGGATTCAGTAAGATCAACTTTTCCATAGTTTTTAGAAAAGGAGAGGTAACAGCAACAAGTCTAGATTTAAAACATGTTCTAGTAGATGACTTAAGTATAGGTACAATTTTATTGTTCTTCCAAACGGCTGGCAGGACATTTCTGGAAAAAGATTCATTAAATATGTCACTGAGAGGATAACAAAGGATATCTGCACATTTTTTAGGAATAACGCTAGGCACACCATCTGGAGTTAAGCTACAAGAAAGGTTCAGCGACTGGAGACATTTTAGAACATCATTTGTATTAAAACCAGGGAAGTAGGTTTCATTAACTCTTGTAACACTAGAAAGTTTGGCATTTGTGGGAGAATGTGTGAAAGACTTGTTTAGTGTATACACATCAAATGAATAAGGAATACTATTCATTTGCTTACCACTAGTAATTTCTTTGAAAAGTTTCCATATATGAAAAGCATTTTTACAAGATATAAACTTCTGGTTATAAACAGAATTCAACCTGTACATAAGGCAGCAGCCGTGCATCAAGTTTAGACACAGACGTACATTCCAATTTGTAAAATAAGTATACTCGCAAACTTCCGTACATAACAAATAATAGACACTACACAGTGAGTAGTCAGAGGACTAATCTAGTCAAACCAGGCACCCGATAGTTCAATGAAATGTTCGCCAACCACACAAACAGATGGCACGGATTCGACTCCCACCTCAAACACACTCCTAAACCTCGTCTATAATTAATTAACTAGCCAATGGTAAGGCCAGAATAAAGAGAGAAGGTTGACAGTAAGGCTACCACCTATCCCAACCTTAACACAGACACACTGTTGGGATATCTAGCAGAAAATAAAACCTGTTTTTAAAAAAAGAACAAAGTTAAAACAAAACTATGAAGAGATGATTATTACCTTTGAGAGGAAAGCGAGTTGACAGCCTGACATTTATTAATCTCCAGTTTGTTAGAAATTTTTGGTGTATCCTTGTCCACTGAATTGGATGCTGTTTGAAGCCATTGTATTGTGCCATTAAAGGATTTGCTGACACTACTTCTTGAAGAAGAAGAGACATCATTCATGTCAGGCGATAAAGTGACTGAATGCTTTCGACTTGATGACAGAGTAACTGAAGGTTTCGAATTTGGCGATATCTGACAGCCTATAGATCGTTGTGTACACGGTGAAGAAGGTGTACACTTTGACAGATGAGCAGACAACTGTTCTTCAAGTGCAGTGATCTTTCCCAACTGAAGTAAAAGCGAAAACAATAAAGTTGATACTACTAAAGATAACAATAATAATGATAATATTGAAGAAAACAAATGTTGAACCGAATATAAACAAATAATCTACAAAACGAAGTTCTTTTACTACATTGTCTTTTAAACTTGAGAGGTGGTGATTCACTGTTGGAATATTCGCCAGGCTCACGCCGGTGTCCAGGTTCCACTTATAAACCTAGCCCAGTCTAGTTTGCAGTCCCGACAACAGCTATCTTTGCCATAATGCTCTACGAGCCCGACTGAAAGCTGCTACCTTGACGTGGTGGTCGGGCTTGAACACCGCAATGATCTATTCAAGCTATACTGGCTGAGACTTATGTCTCTTCAGGTCCTACCATGCCAGGCAGGTTGTCTGGATAGCGGTTAAACAAAAAGCAGCTACCCAATCCAACATCATGATAAATACAAAATCACAAAATTTCATGCCGGATCGGCTGTGGCCCGGATTAACAACGACCGCGCTTCCTGCTGCCGTGTCACAGGGCACGAGTGATAAATATGCTACTGAAGCACACAAAACAACAAAGAACAAACAAAAACAGGCCGCGTGTGACAGGCCTCAAGCAGTTGTCCCCTGGGCTCTGCGGTCACGCAACTAACATCTACGGTGTGGGCAGCCGGGAAGTAACAGTCGCCCTCACATTCCGAAACGCACGCGAAACCTCTCCATTACTCACTCATCTTTGTTTTCATCTTCATATCTATCATCTTGCCTTTCTTCCACTGATGCAACTCCTCGGTTTGATAGCTCCCCACTTCCTCTCCACTCTGCATCCACTAAAAACGATGGAAGCTAAAAACCACTACCGACAGCCTCCTAAAGCCACGCCACCAATTTCATATAGGAGCATCTAATGTCAGGACACTTTGCCAAATAGGACAACAAGCATCACTAGCCAAGACCCTGGCATCCCGAACCATTGATGTATGCTGTGTTTCAGAAACACGCATACAAGACCCAAGTGTGGTTATTCACCTAACCCCACCTGGCCAAAAGAAAAGACATTGCTTGACTGGATCCCGATAGATAGCCGAATGTGTGCTGTCCGTCTGAACGGGTCAGTAAAAAGGAGAAAGGACTGCACTACTCGCCGATGTCTTTTCGTAATCTCCGCCTACGCCCTCACTGACTGCAGTTCAGATGAAACGAAGGATGAGTTCTACCAAAGGCTGTCTAGTTTGGTGCGAAAGGCTAAACGCTCAGACATAGTCGTTCTAGCTGGTGACTTTAACGCTCAAGTAGGGAAATTGTGTCAATCTGAGAAGGATGTCGGTGGCACCTATGGAGTTCCGTGCCAGCGAACCGACAACGGTGACCGTCTCCTACAGTTCTGTTCTGATAATCATTTGTTTCTTGTAAGCACTAACTTCAAACACAAGGAGAGACACTGTTTGACTTGGAGACCCCCTTCATCAAACCAACGCTGGACACAAATAGACCACATAGCAATAAGCTATCGTTGGCGTGGGTCGGTAGGAGATTGTCGCTCCTTCTGGAACACGTGTGTAGATACCGACCATGCACTGGTCCGCGCTCGGGTGTGCTTACGACTGAACGGACGTAGGAAACAGCTGGCGGTAAAACCATCACGTCCCCAGCTCGATCAGGAAACTAAATCCGTATTTGAGGAAGAACTAGCTAAACACATATCTGTGTTCGACAGCTGTGCTCACCCTGAAGAAGCTTGGAAAAATATCCAGGCAGCCATAGATACAGCTGTAAAAGCTGTGAATAAGGTAAACCCAAAGGTGAGTAAAAACCACTGGATCTCCACCGCCTCATCCGAACTGATAGATGCTAGAAGACTTATTCCGGCGAGCTCCGAATTCAATGAGGAGCGAAAGCTGCACAAAAGGAAACTTACGAAAAGTCTCCGCAAGGACCGTGAACAGTGGTGGGTGACAAAAGCCAAAGAGATGGAGAAAGCTTCGAGGATAGGCAACACCAGGCAACTCTTTGGACTCATCAGGGAAACGGGTGGGAGAAGACAAATCATTAGTGAGACAATCTCGGAAAAAAATGGCACTATAATTAGCTCCCAGGATAGACGACTGGATCGTTGGAAAGAGCATTATGAGGAGCAGTTTAATTGGCCCACAGCCACGCTCAACCTTCCGAGCATCCAACACCTCCCTGAATGGGATATAGACACAGGTCCTCCGTCACTAACTGAGGTTACTAAAGCTGTCACCAATCTGAAACTAGGCAAAGCAGCGGGACCTGATGGAATGACTCCAGAGGTATTTAAGTACGGTGGAGACAGCTTACTGTCTGCATTAACTGAGGTACTAGGCAGCGTCTGGGAATCAGAAGAAGTCCCATCGGGTTGGTGTAAGTCACTGATTATCCCCATATACAAGAAGGGAGACAAGTCTTCCTGTGATAATCACAGAGGGATTAGCTTGACTAATATAGTATCTAAAGTCTTAGGCTCAATAATCATGCGTAGACTGAGTGGTGCTCGGGAAGCACAAACACGAGAGAGCCAGGCAGGCTTTAGACCAGGAAGAGGGTGTATTGATCATATCTTCACCCTCCGACAGATTCTAGAACATAGGCATTCCTACCGGCGTCCAACAGTCATTATATTTCTTGACCTAAAGGCAGCATTCGACTCTGTCGATCGAGAAGTTCTCTGGAGATGCTTGGCTGTAAAGGGAATTCCGAGAAAATATATTGCACTGATTAAGGCACTCTACTCGTACTCATACAGCCAGGTGAGGGCTTACGGCGAGCTGTCATCTGAACTGATGACGACCAGTGGTGTCCGTCAAGGATGCCCATTATCTCCTTTTCTATTCAACTTCATCATAGATGTGTTAATGGACTTAACCCTAAGTGACTTCAGCGACTCAGGGATTGACTTGCTACCAGGGAATAATCTCGTTGACTTGGAATATGCAGACGATATAGTCCTTCTAGGCGAAGACGCTGACAAAATGCAGAGTCTTCTAAACACCTTGAGCAGCAATCTACGAATGTTTGGCATGCGATTCGCTCCCGCCAAATGCAAGATGATGTTACAGGACTGGACTACATCGACGCCTAGTTTAAAAATAGGAAGTGAAGTGGTAGAGCACGTTGACCGCTTCACTTATTTGGGAAGTACCATCAGCCCCAACGGGTTGATCTCTGACGAAATCTCAGCACGAATACAGAGGGCTCGTTTCGCATTTGCCAGTTTACGCCGTCTCTGGCGTAGACGTGATATCCGACTATCGACCAAAGGGCGGGTGTACTGCTCATCAGTCCGCTCCGTCCTCCTTTATGGTTGTGAGACCTGGCCACTGAGAGTGGAAGACATGAAAAGACTAGCTGTCTTTGATCATAGGTGCCTGCGTTCTATTTCCCGTGTAAAGTGGCATAATAAGGTGAGCAACATGGAGGTTAGGCGTAGAGTTCTAGGTAAACAGGGGAAATCAATCGACGAAGTCGTGAAGCTACAAAGACTGAGATGGTTAGGACATGTGTTACGTATGCCAAGTCATCGCCTCCCTCGACGAGCAATGTTAGCGGATATAGGGTCAGGCTGGAAAAAAGCTAGCGGCGGTCAAACAAAAACTTGGCATCAGTCAATGAAATCCACAACAGTTGGTCTAAGCCACGTAGGAAGGTGTAGACTTCCAGGCTGGGGTCCTCGGGACGGTAAAAATCTATGGTTGGAAACAATTGGTGACATGGCTCAAAATCGTTCTCAGTGGCGCAGATGCATCCACTCCTTGTGACTTATGATCTCCAATGAAACTGTTTTGTTTTTCTTTATTACTCCTTTGTCTCACACCTCTGCTCACTGTTTCTATTATGCTTTCCTTGTACTTTCTTCTCTTGCTTCGCGTGCTACACGGAATGTGGCGACTTGAACTTCCGCACATTTGTGCAAAGTTCTATGTCGAAAACAGACAGACAGGCGAGCTCGCCTTGTAAGCGGAAGGCCCTGGATTCGAATCCCGGTGGGTGTGTGCTGATGAAGAGCCACAAACTAGGACGAAGTAGCCGTCCAATACTCCCATATTTTCCAATGATTCTCTAACTAATGTTAGCTCATGATGAAATTCTGTAACTAATCGAATCCCTGCAAACCAATACTTGAATAACAGCTAATTTCGCCATTCCGATACCAAAAACCAAATAACCAGTCAGAAAGGATGAACAAGCAGCATGGGACTCTGGCAGTGAACCGAACCTATAAACATGGATTTTCATGTAAATTTATTTGTTAATATGAGAATATACATTATTATTATTAGAAGGCATTGTGAATGGAATGGGCAGATTTGCAGGGAGTATCCTAGTGGTATCTGATATCAGAAATGCTGTCTGCATGAGCAACGCATACCCGGGTGTATAAAGCTTCGAGACCTTTACCGGTCAACTTACCTGTTATAGATGCAAGGAATTGAATGAAGACGTTTTCACCTTGCTATGTCTGCGCCTGAACTAATCTGCCTATCTGCTTGTCGTACCTTCCGATTTAGTAAAGCACGCAAATATCAAAAGACAAAGGCTGGACTGTGACTGTGTATTGAAGTGCAACAACGACAAAGAAAGCCATGGTATTTATACATTTTACAACAATATGGACAGCTAACAGCATTTGAAATAATTTATCTTAATAGCCAATAACAAAGTGCGTGAGAGATGATAATATACCATATGTGCGAGATTGACAGTCAATAACAAAATGTGTGGGAATGATAATATACCATATATACAAGATTAACAGTAAATACCAAAATGTGTGGGAATGATAACATACCATATATGCAAGATTAAACAGTCAATACCAAAATATGTGGGATCCTATCACCTCCCCCCGTAAAGAGTGTAGGACTTGCTTTTTGGATCTATTTGAAAAGGTTTCGGAGCTCTTCTTTGTCGAGTTGACCTTTGCGTGGTACTGGATAGAGCGTGATCTGTGTGTCCGCCACATAACTGTCCTTTTTCATTCGTACGATAATGCAGCAAGAATTTATCCAAAATTTCTTCTGTTGTTCCCTCCCCGTTCGCTTTTGCATAAGCACGCTTAAAGGCGTCGACGAAACGTTCAGTCTGTCCATTCGATTTGGGATGATACGGGGGGCTACGAATATGCTGGATGCCAAACAGTTTGCAGCAACCAAGTTTGTCCTGGAAGACAGAAGCGTGCTTTTGACGACGGCGTTGCAAGAGAGATTGATCAGATGCATCTCCGGGAACAACGTTGTGTGGTGAAGACGAAACATTAGAGCATACTGAATTTAATGGTACATTAAAGATATGGAGCTTGTCTAACCAGTCAAGACCAAGCAAATCCAAATCATGGTAGTTTGTAACGTAACATACACCATTGAAGTGATGCTCACCAAACTGAACCTGGCAATTTATCTCACCCACGAGTTTCAGTATATCTCCAGAGACATTCTTGGCGACATGCTCGGTCGGCAGAATCTGTGGGCAACCAAGTTTGCGCCACGTAGTTAGGGAAATTACGGTGATATCTGATGCCGTATCCAACTGAAGACGAATACGTTTGCCGTAAATATCTAGTGTTATGTGCTTACGTTTGCTGGCGAACTCGACTTTGGAAGTTGTGAAAACGGTCTGTACTCGAGGAGATTGTTTCGGCTTGAAACGACTACTTCTGTTCCTCACCGAAGAATTTTTCCGCGGTGCACAGTAACCCTCCTTATGTCCAAAACGGTGACAATTACGGCATTTATGTTTCTTGAAAGGACAGAACTTGACAAAATGCCACGAACCACAGTGCCAGCACACTGAAGGAGGTTTAGCTGAATTTTGAGACTGACGTTCTGTGTGCTTAACGGTGATCGGAGGAATTTTCACTGTGTTAATCGAACCAAATTCAGACGACTGCCGTTTGCACTCCACCATAGCAGTATCGTGCTTCAAGTTGATTAAACGTAGGCATTCTGCTGTCACCATTTGTAAGGTCATTTTCGGGTCTTGTTCCACGAGTGACAGAAGTCGAGTTCGTATGTCAGTATCTTCTGGGTTCTTCAACCCACAAATAAAAATCAAACACTTGAACTGATCTGATGTCATTTCGTGTGGTTTGAACCTTTCGCATTCCTTGTTCACTTTGCCAGCGTAAGTCACATAATCATCGGAAGGCATTTTCGTCAACTGAAAACATTGATACCGAATATTAAACATGGATGACTGTTCACCAAAGATTTGTGATAGAACGGTGACTGTCTCATCGAATGATAACTCAAGTGGGTTCTTGGGCAGAATGAAGTTAACATATCTGTTGTGCTCAACAGTACCAAGTTTTCTTAGTAACAATCGGACTTTGGCAGGATCATCAAACATGTAGCATTCAATACGGAAGACGTCTTCGTAACGATTGAACCATGCATCAAATACGAGACCAGATATTGGATCGTAGTTGAACTCACTGCTAGAATTTGAGATGCTTTCATATTTGTCAGAATGAGATGTTGATGGAACTTGAATGGACAGCTTCTGAGTGAGAGCTTCGATTAATTTTAGTTGAGCTGCTTCATTCTGAACCTGCTGCTGCTGCAAGATAGATTTGAGATCGTCCAGAGAGATAGACATTGTAATTGGGTTGTAATTAACACAGTCAAAAATGTTCTATAGCTGCGCTGAACAGAATAAAAACTGTCGTCGTTTGCTTGCTATAACTGCAATGAATTAAGGTAAACCCCGTCACCAATTTGTTATAGCTGCAAGGAATTGAATGAAGACGTTTTCACCTTGCTATGTCTGCGCCTGAACTAATCTGCCTATCTGCTTGTCGTACCTTCCGATTTAGTAAAGCACGCAAATATCAAAAGACAAAGGCTGGACTGTGACTGTGTATTGAAGTGCAACAACGACAAAGAAAGCCATGGTATTTATACATTTTACAACAATATGGACAGCTAACAGCATTTGAAATAATTTATCTTAATAGCCAATAACAAAGTGCGTGAGAGATGATAATGTACCATATGTGCGAGATTGACAGTCAATAACAAAATGTGTGGGAATGATAATATACCATATATACAAGATTAGCAGTAAATACCAAAATGTGTGAGAATGATAACATACCATATATGCAAGATTAAACAGTCAATACCAAAATATGTGGGATCCTATCATTACCCGTGTAATAAAATTTGGTCAGTGATTAGCTTCTACTTATTATCTCCCTTTTGAACCTCCCTTAACTCTCTTCTCATGCTTTGTGTGGTACATAGAATGTGGCAACTCCAATTGTTGCACTTCTGTGCAAATAGCTATATTGAAAACATACAGTCAGTCACTCTAATCCCTGGCATGAATTGTAATCCCACAAGTACAAGCATTTTAGTATAGGTTTGTAGGGATGTGGTTGATTGGTTACAGGATTTCACCATGGACTGACATTGGTTAGAGAACCATTGGAAAACCAGCTGGGAGTACTGGACAGCTGTTTCGTCCTAGTTTGGGACTCTTCAGCTGTACGCACTCACCGTGTGGGGTTCGAACCCAGGACCTTCTGGTTACAAGGCGAGCTCATATACTATTAAACCACTGGGACCCGATCCGATGGCCCATGAATTCTAACTTCTCCCAATTCACGACATAGCGCATAGTACGAGCATTTGTCTAAATAACTTACAAAGTAATATTCGGTTTAGTAAAAAATCAATCATTCATTAGTTAGGATTCGGTGTGCAACAAAACGTTGTAGTGACTTGCGAATTGTATAAGCACTACATATCAGAATCCACACGAACTTATAACACTGATTTGGCTGAATTTCGAAGTAGAACCTTCTACACAAATGTACTAGTTCAAGTTCCCAAACTCCATGTAGCATACAAAGGGTTAGAGGAAAGAAACAAAACTATGAAAGGCAGAAAGGAATAGTAATATGGGAAAACATTAAGATTAAATGAATCGAGGAGATTACATACAGGCTACGCACCTGCACTATAGACAACGGTTTTGAGCCATATTAATAACAGTCTGTAGCCACTTGTTGCTGGCATCTCAAGGATCCCAACCATACAGTCTACACCTCTGTATGTAGCTCAAACCAACTGTCAAGTACTCCACAGATTGATGACGGGTTTAGGTTTAACCACCCTATCATTCCTTTTCAATGTAAACTTAGTTAACACTACTTACTGAGGAAAGCAGTGATTTGGCATGAGTAACACGTGTCTTAGCCGTCTCAATCGATATGACTTCACAAACTCATTGACTGACTGACCGACTGACTGACTTTCCTTCGTCACCTAACACTCAACCTAACCCAAATATAACTCACCATAGTATACCAATGAACACGGGAGATAGAGCGCAAACAACTACCCTTCCCAAGTCTTCTACTTCCAATGACCATGTGTCACAACCACAAAAAGAGGTCAAGAAAGAACTCTACTGCACAGTACACACATCCTTTGATCAATAGCCAAATATCAAGTATACGTCAAGGATGACGTAATTTGGGAAACACCACTTATAAGAACAATACAATACCAAACGTTGACAGTGATTGATATGTAGAAAAGCACAGACCGTCTGATAACTAAACGTGAACACAAAACAACCAAAAGAAAATAACATGAGTTGTAGACTTACTGCTGAATCTAACTGACGTTTTTGTTGTGTCACATAACGTGAAAGATACTTTAACCCAGTTGACAAAATCTTAACTTCCGCATTTACGCGCTCCATAAGGGTAACTGTATCTATAATTTATAGAAAGGACAAAAACATAACAATTCTATATGTAAGACAATATGTGCCAGTCGACAGATTTATGCACTGAATTCCCTAGTAATATATAAATATACATGTACAGGATAGTAATTTAGTTTTTAAATTAAGACAGTGACTGACTGAGTGGTTTCAACGTAGCACTTTACACAGATGTACACTAGTTCGAGTCGCCACACTCCATGTAGTACACAAAGCAAGAGAAGAAAGTACGAGGAAATGCAAAATAGAGACAGGAAACAGAGAATTGAGGCAGAAAGAATAGTAATATCGAAGAACAATATAGTTTAATTGGGTATTATGTCACGAAGAATGGATACCTCTGTGCCATCACTAAGAATGATTTCGACCCATATCAACAATTATCTCCAGCCTTCATTGGTGTTAACCATCTTGAGGACCCCAAACAGGAAATCGACACCATCCTACGTGACTAGCTTAAACTAACTGTTGTGCATTTGATTGACTGATGAAGCTGTGTTTTGGTTTGACCACCACTAACCAGCTCTTTTCCAGCTTGATCAATCCTATGCCAGCTAACATTACCCGTCGAGGACGGCGATCGATGGTTAGGCACGCGTAACACATGTCCTAAGTATCTCAACAGGTGTAGCTTCACAGCCTCATCGATTGATTTCCCCTCCTTACCTAACACTCGACGCCTAACCTCAATATTGCTCACCCTAAGATAGTAATGAATTACTTCACTAGATCATGTAATGCAAGCGAGACAGGTCCGAGTATATACTATTGATTGACTGATTGATATCAGTAGTTGGAAACCAGTGACTTTAAGCCAAAGTGCTTGATAGTCGCATTGAAGCGATACATATCTGTCAGCAGATTCGAACCGGATACGCTTCTGATGAACTCCGTCCCAAAGGAACGGAACAGCTGTTCAGTGTCTAGATCTATCTAGCAAGCACTACTGTTTGACTTGATTGGTTTCCTAATACTCATATGAATCAATGAGGAATAGTAGCAGTAGTATCACGCTATTCAGCCTGCCATCTTGATTACCATTTATAGCATCACTGACTGGCTAACATAGTCAGTTTTGAACGTAGAACTTTGAACGGGACTGCTGTAGTTTAAGTTGCCAAAGTCCATACAGAACACAAAGGTGAAGAAATAGAAAAAACATCAAATGAACCATAACGGGGAGAAATGAGTGTGAAAAAGAATAATTACATGGTGAATAATGAGGATGTAATGGATCTGATGTTACAGAAAGGTAAATGCATCTGCACTATTGAAAACAGTTCTCATCTATATCATTGATAGTCACTGGCCATTGGTTCTAATCATCTCAAGAATATCAACAAGTTCGTCTTCCCCTCCCTATGTGGCTCAGACCAACACTTAAAATCCTCAGATGATGGTACCATGCTTTGGTTTAACCATCTTCAACTCTTGTAATTGAACCTGAAGTCAGCTAACATTGTTCATCAAGGTACGCGGTGGCTTGGCGTGAGTGCTACATGATAACTGAGGCGGCTACAACACGCGTGATCTGAACATTTTTGGTAACCGAAGAGAAATATCGTGACTTCTCACGTTGAACTGGACAATATGCAGGTGACGAATTTGATTCTAAACATAGGTTCAAACGTATAGTCACCTACGCAGAGACCGAGTTTGTAAACTGTGTTCAGAAGGAAATCCTGGTCTCTTCGTATCGACCATGATAGTACCTTCTACTGACTGAATATTACTGGTGTTAATATTTCATTCCATCTCATTATTATCCTTGATTCATCTAAACATACTTTTTGACAGTACCACTACCTTATTTGTTTGTTCATACAGAGTTTGAAGTTCCTGACAATCTTAATTTCTTTCTCTGATAACTGATTGTTTATTTAAGTGATGTAACTGTACCACAATGCATTACCTTTATTTTATTCTTGCATACCCCATATCCCCTATCCATTTGAACTTGATTTGCAAAACATTAGCACCTATCGCTTTCCATGACTGGTTTAGCGTAATTTATTTATTCAACAATCAGCGTACTACACACACTAATTTTATCGACATTTAACGAATTCATCAAATCCTTGCTAGATGACATTTATAGCACAATTTGCTGCCCTAACTATGTCAACAAGTATTCCCAGTATTTCATAACTTGTTTCATTGCAATTCTTTATATATCCCAAATGGGTGTTACATCATCCCTGTGTTCAAGTGTTTGGTGGTGACTCGATGATTTGAGGTAAAGTGATTAATCTCTCACTCTACTTAACTAAATGTGGTAACCGAGCGTTACTGCTTTTTATTCGTTGCTGCCTATGTTGGCTGCAATGCGCCAAAATATTCCCCATACCGAGGAGGCACACAAATGTCAGATTTAACCACGATAAGTACGACAACAATAGCCTAATTATTCACAATACCGAGTATATAACCTTCACGAATCAACGGAAATTTTAACAATGAATAATCGATGTCCGCTAGATCGCACCAATCATGAATTCACGCTAACAATCATCTGTTATCTATCCTAGCATTAGATTACTGTCTATTACTTTCAACCCATACCAGCTCGTCGTTTGATCACATGTATGTGAATGCATCACAAGGACTGGGCATTCTTCTAGACTAATTAACTTAGCAGGGTCAAACACTCCACCTCTAGCTTAATTCTTATGCTCCATAATTATAACTGACTCTAACCTACATATTGACCCAACTAGCATTTTCTTCCGTCTCACTGCAATATTTCCGGGGGCATATTCTTCCAGCACAATAGCGAAAATGGGACAGTTATCTGCAGTCTGCTCCCCAAAGTTTCTGCAGTACTTCGAAGCCAGAGCTACCTGGAAAACTGAAAACTAAAGAATTTCTTAACACAAATGTTTGAGGTGGTGGCCCAGTCGGTGAATTTTTCCAGGACCTGGGATATGCGGGTAAAATCGTGTACAGTTTTCCGTTCAGATTTGGGGAAAGTGGAAAATGGTGGGCTGTTTTCGGTTGTAACATGGGTGAAGTGGGAATAAGTGGGTTATTTTAGAAAATGGCATGGGTAAAGCGGGGAAATGTGGGCAAAGTGTTTGTTGTAAAGGTGGATAAACTGGGAAAAGGGGAAAATAAAATTTTCTGGGACATGGGCAAACGGGGAAAAACTATGCAGCAGTTACGCCATCTTTTGCCCACCTACTTGCCGACTAAAATTACCCATTAAGCCCCCGCTTAAGCCACATTGCCCTGGTGCATTCTCTGACTTCTATTGAAAAAACTTGGTGTTAACCCAACATGCACCACAGCACTAGGCACAACAGAACATCGTAACTAATAAAGCGGAATTCTCGTAGAGGATATCAAGTCATGTACCAAAGGTTGCAATTGCATGGACATATCATTCAGAGAATTTGGGGAAGTAGGGACGTCCAACAACATAAAACCGAAAATGGGCGAATTCAAAGCATCAAGACCTTTAAAAATTGATCTTCAAGAACCATTTAGACACAGGAATGCTATGAAAGGTCTTTCTAAATCAAATCATGCCTGACTCTCTGAGTCTGTAGAGGTGAGATACAGTATCCTTGTTATTTACTAGGTGCTTGTAGATTATGGTCATAATCTACAGTCACCTAGATGACTGCATCTATTGTGCATGTCATGATTTTCCTATAGATCATCTGTGAAGTGACTGAGAGACACTCTTACAGCACATGAGCGATAATAATATAGTAGAATATCATATTTGCAATGTTTTAGTGTACCTATCAATTATTATGCCACCTTTATGCATCTGAACTCAGATTGTGGTGACTCTAAATAATAGCGGCCCAAATCGAAACGACCTTCGAACAGAAAGTGACCTTGAGCAAGGAATCAGCTGACTGTATCATTTGCGGAAGTAATCATGGATGTTTGGCTGAAATTATCCGTAACTTATAAAGGTCATTGGTGGAGTGAGACACTCGAAGGTCATTTTCGTCCATGTAAGTCGGCCATGTTGGATTGCAGCTCCGTAGCTGTTCGTGTACGCGTTTGTTGTTCCGTTTATCCTGCCGTTATACACGGCTTATCTTGTTGCGTATTGTTCACAAATGTTGCGTTTCACCTCATTTTTTGTTTCCGTTGCTGTTAAAATGAATTATTTTTTGGTTTGGAAAGTTTTCACTACCAGGTCAGTGCATTCATTTCGGTGTAATTGTTTCATACCTTGTATTTATGCGGCTTTCAGTGTTTTAGTTGGTTTTCAGCTGTTAATGAATTGTCAATGTGTAGAAGTTTTGGAAATCATGCACATGAAGATGTTTGGCTGGTAGAAGCAGTTGTTTCCAGTCCATTTGTTGGTTGCAGGTTTTGTTGCTGGCTCATTTGGTTATTTAACATGTAGAAATCTGGGAAACTAATGTCTTTCACGTTTATGTCTACAGCATGCAACAATTTACCAGTAAATCTGGTGAGGTGGGCACGATCAAAGTTGATATTGGCAAGGTTTTCAAAGAACATAATCCTGGAGAATTTAGAACCTGGGTTGAAGTTGAAAAAGCTTTGAAGCTTTTTGAGAATGTGAATATACCATCAGCGTGTCTGCTATCACTTAAAAAAATGTATTGTGAGAGAATCTAAGTCAAATAAGGTTGAGCCACATGAAAAGTATGAATCTGTTGTGCTTGTGTGTATTTTGGGGAACTAAAAGAAACCGGAATCCTTAAGGGTAAGTGTTACTTATGCTTATTATTGCTTGATGTACTAGATCCAAATACATGAACTAGGACTGCCCGTAACATCCATTCGATGTTTTGCAAGACGGTTTTCAAAGCGGATAGAATACGACGATCTGGTGAGTGTACGGTCTATCCCAGTTAACGGTAAGACATTAATTGAGAAGAATGACATTTCGGGTTGTAATCTACGACCGGTGATTTCCTCTAAGTTGTGATTTTTCCGTGGCTATAAACACTGATGTCCATGGTCTTTAAAAAAAACTAAATACATTTTCCTTGAACCAGTAGTCTTCTTTTCTTTGGCGAAATATCCGTTGATACGATTAGGTAGCGAAGTAGGATGTTCTGTGACTGAGAATTGTGGTTGTTGTGTTTCTGACTAATATCGCGCATCTAACTGTTATAACCGCATGGATATAGCGTTTTCCTCATGGTACATTATGATATCTAGAAATCATAAGCAAGCTGTCATCGGTAAATTTATTTTTACTTTTTAAATGACTGCAAATAGTGAGTCGTTTGAGGTGATAGGGTGGATACCTCTGAATGTTTTTGTGGAGGCTAGGGTGTATTTAATTTTTTGGAGTAGGAGACGATCTTTTCACCACGAAAGTTCTCAGGATTTCCGCTTTTACTTCGTTATTTGAAGATAACGTTAAGTTGCACACTAAGGTAGTAGCTATAGGAGATTACCTTCAGCGGAAGCCACTTTAAGGTAACTACGTAGCTTTAGGTAATGCATCATAGAAGTAAGCATCGTAGGTTAGTTGTGTCTGAATGTATTAAACGTTGTATAACTGATCAAACCATAGTTCTTACGTACGAGTTACTTTTATAAATAATGAATGTGCCGTATAAGCGTTTACCTTGATCTGCATACCTAGCTCACAAACATTATGCCTGTATGTGGCATACATTTAGTGCCAATACACTGTGATGAATTAGTCCGAGACACTTAAAGTAACACTTGATTTCCATATCACTGTTATCAATTTTGCAACGGTCATAGGAATTAACACCACCTAACTTTCGTTTACATCGGAAACTGAAAATAACAGTCTGACATTTCGAAGGATTCAGTTTAGGAGCATTTTCTGACTTCTAATAGAGAACTGTTCATCTTAGTACAGTGTAGCTGGCAGTTAACAGACATTAAAATGGTTAGATCGTCGGCGTGCTTGAAAAAGTTCTTTTCGTATGCTTCCGTGCATCAAGTTCGTCAAACAAAAATGCAATTGCTTGGAGGATTTAATCATGAGCTAACATCAGTTGCAATTGGTAATGGACGACTTCCCCCTGACCTACAGTGTACTGCTTTCTCCCTGATAAATAACAATGAAGCCATCTAACAATCCAACACTCAGTTTGGGTTTCAGCGAGCTTATCTAACAGAATATCTCCAGGTACTGAGTCGAAAGCAGATGTGTAATCTAGGAAGATGCAGCGAATTTAGCCCCATTGTCTATACTGGAGGAAATGTTGTGAAGCAAGACTGCAGCTGCATCTAAAGTACGTCTACTGTGTTTATAGGAGAACTGTTTGGGATCGTTAAAGGCTCTAAATGAAGGTTGGAGATTAAGTAAGAGTAACTTTTCCTTAGTTCGTATATACGTCATTTGTTTCGAAACAAAGGAAGCAGGTCTTATTAACACTTGTAACACTAGAAAGTTTGGCATTTTTGGGAGAATTTATGAAAGACTTGCTTAGCGTACACACACCAAATGAATAGGGAACACTGGAGGTAATTAAATGCATACATGTGTAGGTTATTTAGTATCTATAAAGTAGATATGGAAATACCGCAGTTGTTGATCATAGAAATGATGGATATTAGATAACATCCTATGATTCAACAGTATATTAGAAATAAATAAAAACTGTTTCTTAGCTCATTGTCAAGTGAACAGTCTATTTGATGATGTCACTGCATATTAACAGATTAGTGAAGCAGCTATCAAGCCTAAGTTACTACATTTACTTGTACCACATACTTGGCGTTTAACAGTATACAGACTTGCAACTGGCTAGATAAGGAGACTTTAGCGCATTGAACAGTACAGAATTATTATTCAACTTGCTAAATCCCATTTCGCATTCACAATGTGCTATTGTGTAGAAACAGACACGAAATCCTATGAATGACCAAAGTAACAGTCTCAAAATACTACAGTAAATCTCCATCCCACCAACTAAGCTTAGCGTTAATTATTCCTAATTCACTTATTACAAAAGCACATAGTATGGCAAGGAATTGGAAAAGTCTACAGGAAGAAGAAATCAAGAGTATATTAAACATTTGATTAATTTACAAAAGAAAGTTCTGATGAAGAGTATTAACCTTAGTCTGACCGGATGATATTTCCGCTGATTTCATATTCGACAACCTCCGTATACCTGGAAAAAATAAAGTACATGTAAGAACTAGCATAACATGAAGTAAAAAAGAGATAATTCTACATATTAGCGTATACTATGAATATACTGATTCTGTTAACACTAAGTAAAATCTCATGCAGATAAATGTATTTGTAGTCTACGGCTGATTTTTATGTCAACGCCGTATACATAAATAGACATCAAATGTTTTCCGGTACTAGAGGATTATGCGCAAATTTCAAGACAATCTCCGAAACATCCATACTACTGAGGCGTCATTCTCTCATCAAGCTTACTTGCAGATCAACTTCACACCAAACACTTTTACATGGAATGAAGTATTGCAAATGTGTAACTTAGAAATTAATCCACAATCTCAGTAATGTCTAGTCCACACGGTTTTGTGAATCCTACAGAAATCCCATTTTCACATTTAGGAGACTATAGGCATCAAATATAAGCTGAACATGCCTGAACTCCAAACAGCTATGCACAGTGTTAACGACATAGAGAAACACTTCAACTATTGTAAAGTACACAGATCTGTTGTGTTGATGAGGATAATAATGTCATATAATGCAAACTAGAAAATGCAATCGCCACAGCGCATCTGTACTGCTTTGTCTAAATGGAAATCTCAGGAGAAATTCATCTCCACTATTGGTGATCAAAAATATTGCAGCATTAAGTATACAGTCAGTGGAAATTGTAAAACAGACAATAGATTCATAATAATGATAATAAAGCTGAATAAATTCAGTTCTCATAATCACCGCGACTCATGCGTGTAATCATACCGTGTAATGATTTAGTGCATTAATTGGAACAACAAGGCAACTTAAACGGGTAATTGCCTTCTCCACTGCACTGTACTTGCAATAATCGTGCCAACCACCTTTGTTTGTTATCCTATCAATCAGCTAAGTAGACAATGGCACAATATTATTAAAGTTGAGATATTTTTGTACATTTAATTCACACAACCCATAGCACACTGAACCAATCAGTGCCAATATACATGAAATCCACTTAGATATAACCTTTCAACTTACCATAATTCCTGTCCAACCACAGATAGAGTGAAAAGTACATATAAATGATAACTTAGGTTCCCACAAACGATTTTGATAGCATTTGCAGGTGATTTCCAAGTACTGAGAGAATTATTCTGTCAAAAGAGACTGTTCTTCACAGTAAAATAGGCTGTATTGATATCCTGTGACATGATCATGTCATCAAGACTTCGAAGTCTTCACTGGATGATACTATGCCGAAAGGAGCAGCTTCTACATGGAGTAAACGATTTGTGTAAATGGCATTGCCCTCCAGCTATCCTGTCTTCCTCATTACACCTACATTTTGATACAGTCCGCCTGAAACACTAATCATTGCAACCCATATGCTGAAAGTGTGTCGCAGTCAGATTACATGACGCGGACACCAACATAACTAACCAAAAAATGGGAATTTCCCTCAATCTAGATAACATATAACACAGTTTTATTAAAAATTATTGGCAAAAAAATTTCCAAGCTGAACTTCAACAGTACGTGATAAATAAGTCCAGCGTGGATGTTTTCGATTACTGTTTGGATAACGGACTGATAGCTTTGTCGAAAATTTGCCAATACGGAGTTATGCATATACAAAAATACAGAGAGGCCACTGATGGCTTTGTATACAGATGTATTGAGTGCCGAAAGAGGAAATCGGTTCGAGAAGGTTTGTCGTTGTTTTTTAGTTTACAGATCCCTTAGGAACTTTTCTCTCAAGGTCTAAACTACCTTCGACGAAAATTTTAATGATCTGTAACTTCTGGCCCCTGAAAAGAGCAGTCACAGCTACAGCTTATGAAACAGAAAATTCAGAGGTGTCAGCAGTGCAATGGTAAAACTACTGCAGAGATGTTTCCTCCTGGAAAATGAACACCCTGACTCAAGTTCTCGGAGGAGTCGGCAGCATAGTCCATATTGATGAGACTGTACTTATAAAAAGGAAATACAACCGCGGGAGATTACAAGCAAACCAGCAGTGGATACTAGGTATCTACGACACGACACTGCGCAAAGTATATATAGAGGCGATTCCCAATCGCAGTGCAGCAGTATTAGTGCCTATTAATAAGCGTTTGTTGTTGCCGGGGACGACTATTCATTTTTTATTTTTATTTATTTTTAATTTTATACAGATGAATGGAGCGGATACCGTCAATTATCGAATCATGGGTACATTCATCATGCTGTAAATCATACGGACGGTTTCCGGAATCCTTTGGATGGAACCCACACCAGTTCCATTGAAAGTTGTTGGAGTCGTCTAAAAAGACGTATAAGAGCGGTTAATGGATCGAGAAATCCCATCCCAGCTAGCATATTTTTCGGGCGCATTGCAGAATTTTTGGGGCAGACTTCGGGCAAATTGCAGAATTTTTGGCTAACTTAGGGCGCATTGCAGAATTTTTGGGGCAAACATTGGGCAAATTGCAGAAATTTTGGGGCAAACTTAGGGCACATTGCAGATTCCGAGGAAAACTTAGGGCGCATTGCAGAATTTTTGGGGCAACCTGATGAACGGTTATTGGCTACAAATCAACCAATGGGAGTAACACTGATGCACTTACTCAACCAATGACAGTTAACTTTTTAGAACTGCGTTACAATGAATCAGAATTAGTGAATAATAATACATAATTTAAAATAATAAACTCTTTTAATATAAACAATCAATTAAATGTACTTTCACTATCTGAATACATCACCACAGGCTCCTACCTGAGAAATGTTTTACTGCACTGAAATCCTTCGAAGCGGTGGAATCCACCATTTTTACTTCCTTTGTCACCCTTCTTATTTACGAAGTTTTCCAAGTAATTACTTGCGTAGTGATACGTTTTATATTGCGACTTTAACAGTACCGGCCATTTTTATTATTAGGCATAGCGTATAAGTTGTGTAGACTGCATGAATCCGTTTTTTAACCGTTTTTCCGATTCTTCCAGGTAACATGAGCTCTAACATTTCCCCGTCAAGTATCAATAATACGCTAAATGAAATCAGTTTCGATTCCGAGCTTATAAGAATCCAAATAGCTTTTTTAAAAACCCACTAGATTCGAGGGATATTGGTATATATCAGGTAGATAACTTTGAGGGTGAGACAAGTTTACGGGCTTTCAGTGAAATTCGGGCGAAGTGCATTGGCTTAAGTCTTTTGCATAACGCCGTTATAATTTCCATATTGCACACCTCAAAATTGTCGTGACTTAAAGAGTACTACAGTTTACAGTGAGCCACAGTTGACCGATATCAAGGATACAAACCAATAGTATTAACTTATGCCAACTGTGTTTACTATCGTTATTACATTCTCCTCCATTGTATATATAGACATGTCTTCTTTCAATGAAAACAGTATGTTATTATAAGTTTCTTTTTATTGTTATATAAGGGAATTGACTTCAAGCTTTATTTTTTCCCAAGTATCCGTAATCCCTCCAACGAATACTTGGGTTTTTTTAATGCGAAGTCAATATCCCTATATCTCCTAATGTGGTCTATAGAATCAGTAGTTGTCATGTTTTTAACCAAAACTAAAGAAAAAATGAAAGCAGCCGTAATTCATGTAATTTAAACAATACAATTGGTGTTTCCTACATAGCTATTAAAAATTATGTACCTTATTATATATATTATTATTATATGTATTATTATTCTACATATTAGTATTCTATATATTATTATTATTAATATTAAATGGTGAGTTTACTTTTGCATTCATCTGCCTTTATTACAATATGCGCACCTATCAATATACGTATTGCAAGACTTCCCTTCTTCCAGTGTACCGATTTTCCTATCTAATAGTCGTACATTATTTACAGATGACTAAGCAGTTCCTGTTAGTCCAGTTACCTGTCCAGAATAAGATTTTGGTAGTTAGCGAGGTGGCGGTGGCTGGTGAATACTTGCTCCTGCCTCGGTCGTATTCATCTGCTGATGCCATTGCACATGCAGAGGTAGTTCACGGTTCAAGTCCGACGGCGTACAAGTACACCCTTATGGGACGCTTCAGTAACGTCAAGTCTTTTATAATGTTCATTTCAGATGATTTTGACCAGGCATTTTCATTGAAGACAGCAATTGAAGGTTTGCAAAGAACAACGGGTGACTCGTCATCTGAGAACACGGAGCCTTCAAGCCAATGCAGGGTAAACCGGTAAGCTATTATTCATGACTCATCTTCCCAGTGTTCCAAAGCCGCCAAAAAAACTTGTGGAGAATGCTGCTCCGTTGAGCTACCCTTCTCGGTTGTTGGCTGACCCGGATTTTCAGTTGGAGACACCTTTCCGAAAGCCACCCATTGTGGATATAAATGAAAGGTATATTACAGTTAACTTGAAAATTTCATTTCAGCCCTTCGCCTGTCGCTTCCACATCAAATTCCAACATTCCCTTTCCCGTGAACATGTAAGTTCAATTTAATTTAATCACGGCTTCAATTCAACGTTGGTTCCATAACAGTCGGGACAGACTGAAGTCGAGAATTAGAAAGCGACGGCGTTCCCCATTGGTAGGTCCTAATTTTTTCCTAACTTCATTTTTCAGATCACCGTCGACGTCAACAAAGAAAAACTACCCGACGCCGAAAGCACACATGTGAATTTTCCTGGTGATTTATAGGATGTTCTACTTTAGAAAGTTATCTGAAGATTGTAAATTTTTTGGCCAAGACTATTAAATATATTTTCAATTAAAATCAACTGCTTTTTGTTAATGTGAGTCGTTGAGCTACTGCCAGTTTATTGTTTTCTGAGACGACCTGTGTGCGTAATAGATTCAACTCTGATTTAATTGTCGACTAATAGTTAAATGAGGAGCCATAGACACGTTATCCCAGGTCGCAGTTAGTCATATTAAGTAAGGGCGCATTGCAGACTTTTCGGGGCAGACTTAGGGCGCATTGCAGAATTTTTGGGGCAGACTTAGGGCGCATTGCAGACTTTTTGGGGCAGACTTAGGGCGCATTGCAGAATTTTTGGGGCAGACTTAGGCGCATTGCAGAATTTTTGGGGCAGACTTAGGGCGCATTGCAGAATTTTTGGGGCAGACTTCGGGACAGTGTCCCACGTAAGTAGATTTACCCGAAGTATTTTGCCCCAAAAATTCTGCAATGCGCCCGAAGAAAATGCTAGCTGGGATGATTTACAGTTACCTGGATGAATTTATGTACCGAAACTGGTTTCATATGACTATGAAGACTCCCATGAGAAACTAGGTTTTTTTTGGAACATATACGCGAACGCCATCCTTTGTAACTGTTTATTATGTTTGCACCACTTTTATATAAACCGTTTTTTACAATTATGCGCCTTTCTTTTTGAGCCTTCTCATTGGCCGAAGTTGTCCCTGTCAAGGTCATTTTTGCGTTTCAAGGTCGTTTCGGTTTGGGCCGCTATTCTCTAGAGTCACCCAGATTGTTTGACCAAAGTCACTGTGCTTTTGGCTATGGTAGTTTAACTTTGCCATCTAAGGAATTCGTCGTTACCTACACACTGAGAAAACGTGGCACCTACCTCGAAATTTCAAATTGTACATTCAATTCCCAATTTCCAGTGTCGTTAATAAAAGCCAAACCAATTTCCAATATCCAATATCCTGATTACGCGCTAGTATAAACAAGTGATTTCTTTGAGCTCGCTTCTTGATTGTGAGGTAGAGGTTCCAGATCTTCGGCGAGCTTCTGAGTAGTAAGTCCTGCCACTCGACTGCTTTACCTCTGGTAGACTCCAAGAAGATTGGTGCGGGGATTGGTCAAGATGTGGTTTGTAGTATGCAGTATGTTAGGACTGTGTTGCTGCCATGAATGGAGTTTGACCTAACTCCCGTTGGTCATTCGGTGTACTCATAAAAGCAGAATAGTAATAATAATAATAATAGGTTGTAGTGTAGATAATATGGGTTGAGATAAGTGAAATAATAAGGGTGACCTAAGGAAAAGATAGAGTAGTCGATACAGTGAGAGAAGGCAGAACAGGTTGTGGGGATTTAGTTTGTATGCTTATCCAGTGACAGTGTGGTTTTAAGTTTTATGAGGATAAGCCACTGAGACACAAACCTTGCATTTCTGCATGATACTCCAGCTTCCGCTTGAAAATCTCCACAGATGGCGTTGTAGTCACGGCCGCCGGTAAAGCGTTCCAGAGACGGCAAACTCGAAGCGAAAAGAAATGTGATCGCACTCGAGTCGTTGGTCTCTGGTGTGCTATCCTTAGCGGGTTACCTCGTGGAAGCTTATAAACACTTGATAGCAGGATGCTTTTATTTGGGTAGGCCTGGTCAATTAAGATCTGGTAGACGGTGATGAAGTCTCCCCTGTGCCTACGGTAACTAAGTATGAAAAGACCTCTGTCAATGGAGTTGAAGATTGAACGATCAATTCTTGGTTGTTTGCTCAAAATCAACTTCCCCAATTTTCGCGGAGGCATCAATACGACAGTCATCGTCTCATCGGTCGCTGTTCAGAAAGAAGAGTAAAACATCGTCAGAAGTAATGATATGACTTATTATTGTAATATTTGTTCACAGACCTTAGTCATACTTGATTTATATGTTGGTGTAACAATACAGAGTACTCAAGTCAACAATTGGTGTTTTGGTTTTTTCGTCCGTTATAACTAAACGTTTCTGAGAAACTTCAAGCGACAGCGTGAGCCCGAGCGTAGCAAATGCTGGGCATTAGCGGTTTACGAGACGTGACTAACAACCTCGTATGATTTGTTGTGGAGGCCGATTTCCCATTTTGTCGCTCGTCTCTGGACACTTTCTAGAATGTTAGCATCCCTTTTGAGTAGCGGAGGAGCAATGATATAATGCACCTCAAGGTGTGGCCTCACATATGTCTTATATAACCTTAAGAACAGTTCGGGAGTAAGAGCTCCTAGCTGCCCATGCATAAAGTGTAAAGTTGCGTAGGCTTTGGCGAGGTCCCTCGCGTAATTTCCACTGGTGTCTAGCTTTTCTGTTAGAATAAGACCTAGATCGCGCTCTGATGGAACACAACTCAAGTTCTGGCCACCAAGGGTGTAATTTACACTCTGTAACCTGCCGGAATGAAGTTGCACTACTCTGCACTTCTTTAGATTGAAAGGCATTCCGTTAGCCAGGGCCCAGTCTCCCAGAGTTTGCAGGTCAGCCTGCAATTTATCTGAGTCTTCTGATGAGTTTATTGCTCTCCAAATCTTTACGTCGTCAGCGTAAAGAAGAGCAGAGCAGTTCAGTTGGGAGGGCGGGTCGTTGATAAAAATCAAAAACATCAACGGCCCTAGGATAGAACCCTGAGGAGCCCCTGATGCCGAGGTGTGCCAGGATGATCGGATGCGGTTGACTTTGGTGCAGAATTCTCTCTCGCCTAAGTAATCTTTCAGCCATGCGAGAAGTACTCCAGAAACACCCGCCTTGCTTATTTTGTGAAGGAGCAGACCATGGTGAACTGTGTCGAATGCTTTCGCAAAGTCGAGAAAGATCACGTGGGCTGGCACCTTTTCGTCCCAGGATAGTGTCCAATCGTTCCAAGCTAGTAGAAGATTCGTCACGCAGGATCTTCCCCTCCTGAAACCGCGCTGTGCTTCGTGGAGAAGGTTAGTCCCGTCGAAGTATCTTCTCATGTGGTCGTCAATGAGACTTTCCAATATTTTCGATATCACTGGAAGTAGAGCAACTGGTCTGTAACTGGTCGCATTCTGCCGGTCACCACCCTTGAAGATAGGGGATAGGATTGCTCGTTTCCATTCACATGGAAGTTTCCCTACATCAAGGGAGTGTTGGAACAGATCACTTAGGGGTTGGCAGAGACTTTCTGAACACTGCTTCAGGACGGATGGTCTGATGTCATTACAACCTGAAGACTTTCCCGAAGCAAACTTTCCCAATTTTACAAGTACCATAGCCGGAGTAATTTGAAATGTACCCAGCAGGTTTTCGCGCGTTGGTTTAGCGATGTAATCTTGATGTTCTGTGGGGTAATATCCTCGTTACTGTTTAGTTGCCTGTGAAAGGCTAGGCTGAATGTCTCTGCTATTTCAAGACTAGTAAGAGATTTCCCATCAGAGCCCACTAGATTGCATGCTCCCTGGTTAGTCGGTTTTCTTTCACACATAAACCTGTATAGGCTTTTGGGGTTCACGAGAAGCTTATTGGCGAGGTTTCCCTGAAATGTCCTTCTATCGCTCCGGACTCGTATGTTACATCGATTTCTGAGTTCAAGGTACACTTCATGTTCGGGTTGACTCTTCGATCGTCGCCACGCAAACCAGGCTTTTCGCTTCGCCTGCAGAAGGCGTTGTGTCCCCCTTGTTAGCCATGAACGTTGCTTCCTAGCTTTTGGTGTGACTAAAGGAACAGTGTCTGAGACCGCCTGGTGAATGATCTCCTTTACCACTCTCCAGTGTTCTTCTACTGTTAGCTCTGTCCATTTTTTAGGCCAATTTGCTTCAGACAGAAGTCTTCGCATTTTGGTGTAATTGGCTTTGTTATAACACAGATAGGGCTGTGTATTGTCCCACTGTAAGCGCTCGCGGAGGACTATGTCGAATACTATGACCGCGTGGTCACTACTACCTATGGGAGTCGTGATCTGAACGTTTTCCACTAGTAGCTGGTCACTAGTGAGCACATAATCCAGTCTAGAAGACTTCCCATCAGGGCCCCATCTAGTATCCATCCTGACATTTTCAGTGAATCCAGCCTTCCTGATGGTATGCAGCAGATTTCGATCAAATCTATCATGGGCTTTTCCCGACACCAAGTTAAGAGATGGGGCATTGAAGTCACCAGCTATGACAATTTGATCATAACCCATGTCTTGAGTTGCTGAGATTGTATTTAGCAGTACCTGGTTGTGGTCTGCTCCACATGAAGGTGATCGATAAATGCTGCCCACTAGATATTTGCAGTACCCAACGGTGAAGTGGCACCATATGGAGTCAGGGAGCTCAGTGAGGGGAGGGTCCATCGCGTGAACACATCTGAGCTGTTTGTCGACGTATATGGCGACTCCACCTCCTTCTTTCAGGTCCCTATCTCGCCTGACTAGGACCATATCATTTATACTGACTTCGCTGTCTGCCACCGTAGGGGTTAGCCAGGTTTCCGTCAGTATTATGATTTTGGAGTTCAGTTGTGATTGTAGGTGTCTAAGTTCAGCTATTTTGCCTCTTAGCCCTCTCACATTACTGTACAGGCAACTGGTAGTCAGTCTCACCACTTCCCGTATTGGGGGGTAGTTGACTTGATATTGGCTATCGGTTGAGGAGTTATCCTACGAACTAGTTGGCCGATTCCCCAGGAACCGGCCTGTTGGCGTTTTTTTCTTCTAGTTCAGTCGGAGCACTCGGATGACACTGGCTATCATCGTCCGTGCTGCACCGCTGTAGTGTGACTAGGGGTTGAGGATTTTTTTAACTACGCTTTGTTCTCTCCTTTGGGTGCGAGGCCGGCTCTCGCAGCAGCGAATGTGTTTGCTGACCTTGTCCTTGGTCTCGTACCATCTATGGAGAGCGGTAGTCAACTGGTCTTGGGAGCTGAACTTGACAGCTAACAGACGTGGCGTGTTAATTGACATAAGATGAGTGGGTCGAGGCAGTCTATAAATAGAGACAGCCCCTGAACTCCCCAGGGCCATCTGGGATGCCAACCATCTCCATTGTTGTACATCATGACAATGCTTTTCGCAGGCGTTCCCAGTTACCAGTTCGGGAATGCCATGAACAACCATGGAGGCAGAAGTTATAAGCTCTGGCGACTCCCTCGCCATCTGTCTTTCCTTTCACGGCCTGTCTGGCTTAACACGTATGTTGCAGGCCCTCCCTATAGAAAGGACTTGAGAAGCCAGTAACACTTTTTCAACATCCTCGGTAGAGCCCAATGTTACCCTCAGTGGGGATGGTTTGCCTTCAGGTGCAGCAGTGCCCCTATACAATCTGCATAGATTTACTGGTTGGATGTCCAAACCCAGTGTGCTACACAAGATGGACCACTGTTCCTGATCAAAAAGGGCCCTATCTTCCAGCAGACTACTACTACAGTCTGGTACATTAAAGAGGATTACACAGTTTGATCTACTAACCATGGGCTTAGGCTCGGTCCTCGCACATTTGCGATCCCCTTTAAGACCGTAATGTTTCGTCTGGTGCGACTGGGTATTTTTGTGTGTCTTAGTGCCATGGCCAGTATTACTGGCAGACGATAGGGGTCTTTTTCCAGCGACGGAAACCTGTGGTGCTTCAGCCTCTGTGTCTGGGGCGGTTATGGCAAGAGTTGCAAGTTTAACCGGTGAGGATTTTGGTATCCCCGGTTTACGTGCGTTTGTGCTATTTTCCGAATTGTTGGGAGTCGAACATTTCACGTTTTTCCCTGCTACTTTTGCGCCATCTTTAGTTTTCAAAGGACCACGCGAGGCTACATCAGGACGGCAACTTGGGCATATGTACCAAAACCATGGGCATGGGTTCCTACGCATAAAGTCACAATATACTTTTGGTACCCCATTGTCGCATCTACAATGCACCCATTGCTTGCAAAAGTTACATTCGAAAGCAGAGTCTGCTTGTTCGACAACAGAAGCGCAGAGCTTGCAGTCGTCTGCCTTCTTGGGAGCGTATTTGTCGTTTGCGGCGTCGTGAAAGTTTCTTTTTGGCCTTCCTGTTTGTTTCATGGCCTACCATGGGGATGGGTTTTATACAGTTCTCACTTGGTGCAATTTTCCCACTCGGCTCTGTTAACTTAGCCGTGTTAACAGGGATGGAGCCACATCCACTTGGTTGACTCTGCACAGCTTCACTGTAGGACTGTGGCGACATGGGCAATCTGTACGAGCAGGGAATATTTGCCCTGGTCTTCAAGACCGGTATGTAAGATCCATCAGCTTCACCTGTTTGCCTAGTTTGGCTGAAGCCCTGGTGACTACGGAGTATGGTGTCCCATACTTATCTTAGGGTGAGAATTATCGTCATATTACTCCTAAATAATACTGGTGATTAAATAATAAGAGACTGTTATTTTGTCCAATAGGCTGACAGCAAAAGACAATAGAGAGCACAGAACAGAAGGATAAGTATTTAAGTAAAAGCTTTTGACTTTACCTGTAACTTTCGGGTTATTTGCCTTCACAGCAATCACGTAACAGACCAACAAGTTTTGTATATTTGAAATACTGAGGAGGATCTTGCTACAAAAGTAGCATCTGAAGCTCTATCAGTAGTTCGAGACAGCGGGAAGTACCACACACAGGCTGGGTGAAGAAGAAATGGTTGAATAAAATTCACCAGGTAGGAAGATCAGGTTTCCCAAACGAATAATTCACAAAAGTGGATATTTCCGGTTAGAGAGGAAAAAGCACGTCGCATTCAAGGAGAGCGCGTGGTGCTATTTTCCTGGCTATAAGTTGGAGATTGCTGGTCTTCGATAAGGTTCTGAATAGTGTGTTACGCCAATAGACTATGGTAGTCTTGGTTGAACACATGGGGAAAGGTTCTGTGAGTGATTATACATGGATTGTAGTATACAGTAGGTTAAGATAGTGGCACGGCTCTATTTGGAATTCTATATTTTATGTACTCCAATTAGGTCTTCATTCTGCCTATGGAAAAATGAAATGTTCAATCCATTTGTTCTTTCTTATTGTAAAAATTGACCACGCCAGAGATCATAGGTGTCGCCCTTCAGAAAAAGTGAGTCATCCCTAACGCAAAAGTGGCTTCCGGAATGAAGCCTGCTTGCTTTGGTCCAACGAGAAATTTGTGTAGTGTGGTGAACATTTTACACATGATTCTGGTAAAGGCCTTGCATATTCATGATATAATAATAATAAAGTGATTATTATTATTATGATAAGGGTCAAAAACAGCTGCCACCAAGGGACAGTGTATTTCAGATTTCAGCCCATTAGTTATTTTGACGCTAAGGGTGGTATGCATCCAAGTTAAAAGGACTGGTATTCCCTCTGTGTCATATGATCTGGCACTTGAATGCCAAATGAACTTTGCTACTCTCATTGGTCCATACGTCTTTTGGAGGAATCCAGAGCAGTCCTTTGTAGATGATCAGAATTTGTTGATCACCCATGAACGTAAGGAACCATAAACACCGTCTCAAGAAGCTATCACCCCGTATAACCGATCCACTGGTTACAATCTTCAAGCTATCTCTCCAAAATGCGCTGTTGCCATCAGACTGGAAGGACGCTATTTCAACCTCGATCCACAAAGTAGGATCAAGACAATCCCATTCAAACTACACGCCAGTTATTCTCACCAGCAACCTAAACAAGAGGCCGGAAAGAATCATCGAGGAAGCTATCATGGCATGTCTGGAGAACAAAAATCTGATATTCAAAGCACAAAACGGCTTCCAAGGGAACCTCTCATGCCTCTCAGTTCTTCTCACCGCATAAAACCTGAATGAAATCAAGGGAAAACAGAAGGCCAGTCAACGACGTCTTCATTGGCTTCAGCTGAGCCTTTGATGAAGTTCCTCACAAAAGACTCCTCAAGTATTTCCGAGGTCTTGGAACCAAAGCAAGTTTAGTAAACTGGATTAGGTAATTTCTCATAGATGGGAGGCAGAGGGCCATGAAGAACTCTCCTCCTGGACAACAGTACAGAGTGGAGTGCCACAAAGCAGTGGAGTCGGGCCTTTCTCATTTATTTTGTATATCAGTGAGTTATCTCTGCTCACACATTTAAGCTTAAATGTGTTGTTCTAAATATTACTATGGGAACATTTGATAAAATCACCAGACATAAGTTCACCTCCTTATATACATTTCCGGGAGGTTTTCTTGTTAATGCGAAGACAATGCTTCTGTAATTCCTGATGTGTTGCACTCACTGACAATCTAGCGGAGTTTTCCAACTATGCACAGAAATGATTGTACAGAAGTGAAAAGGATGTTTTATACTATTCGGATTAACATTTATCAAGTGTATGTATAATCTCCAAAGTACATGTTAAACACATTTTGCTATCGATTGTAAAATGTGTCTGAATAATATGGTTCTACTTCTGTAACAATTTGATGATGCCTGTAAACTGGGTCCCTCATGTACTGTATCATGAGAATAAATTTATTTATTTATTGTATATTAATATATCAAATATTTACCTGTTGAAAAATTAATTATTTATAGACAATCTATGATTTCATATTATAACATACTTGATCGTGCCCGTAAAGATAACACGCATTTTCATGTATGACTGACGTCTGTGAAAAAATATTACAATAATCAATCATTGTATTACTTCTGATGATGTTTCACTCTTCTTTCTGAACAGCGACCGATGAGACGATGACTGTCGTATTGATGCCTCCGTGAAAATTGGGGAAGTTGATTTTGAGCAAACAACCAAGAATTGATCGTTCAATCTTCAACTACATTGACACTTCCGGCAAAATGGGATCCAACCCTTTTTTCCTTCACGACCAATGCACGTTGACTTGGATGCCATTGCGAGAACCTGGGTCACACGGACAGAGCTGAAATGGAAAACAAACAGAAAAGCCAACACACCACAAGCATACCCACAGCACAATCTCACACATCAATGATGACCTGCGCCTCCAGACAGAGACCTCCTCTTGACAACTTGCAACACAATCGCCACTTACTAGAATGACTCTTGCAGAATGCAACGTGACCATAGCACCAACTCATGATACACTACGCACATCCTCTTATCTACTCACTACCAATTACCACTGAAATCGCTTGTCACACATTCTGCCTCAGTTCTAGTAGCGGTGACGCATGCGAGCCTCAGTCGTTTACACTCTTTCTCCCCGGCGTGTCGGACCGCAGCTAACAATTATCTCCGTGTGCATTTCATTCTCAGCAATAGCCTAGCCTCCCCGGCGTATACTACCCATCTGCTGTCTCTAACATCAATCAATTCATTCATGGATGTAGAAGACTAGAATCAACTTCAGAAGTAATCACGACGAAAATTTTAACAAAATTATGCAATAAAAACAAGGTTATGAAAACAACGAGTAAACACAATGAATCCCAAATACACCAATTGCTATGACACACCACACGTATATACAAACAGTACAAACAACCTCGCCGATCATGTCTTGGTGGAATTCCTTTGAAGAATTGCAGGACTTACACCAGTACGCCTACAACCCTTCTCAGGTTGACGATTGTAATTTGTGGAATGTCCGGACACACACAAGATTAACCAACAATTGCGATAATTGGAACTCACACAACTATTTAACACAAACATATGTACAATCACTACATCAAATGTTGTGGATTCCGGCATGACAAACTACTCTTGAAGAACTGTGGGACTTACAGCAGTACGCCTACATTCCTTCTCAGGTTGATGATCCAAGTGGAAGTCGTCCGGACACAAACAGAATTACCAACAGCTAGATGAAAGATGATATCAATTCAGTATATGCAATATGAACATATGTACAAAATCACACACCAAGCACGTTGGGCTGCTCATTGATGCGCTACCCTTTGAAGAATTGTAGGACTTACAGCAGTACGCCTACAACCCTTCTCAGGTTGACGCTCTAGGTTGGAAAATTGTCGCAGAGTTCATTTGCTAACTTCCTTCTATCAGCTATATCCTCAAATCTGAACGGTAACACGCTCATGCCATTGCATCGTAGAACATATATGACGAACAAACACACGACGTATCTGGTCAACCAAGCGTAGACGCAGAGTAATTTACACCAAAGATAATAGCATTCAAATAGTAACTTGAAACGAGAAACGCCCTTATTCGTGCAAGTCAATTTAACAATTACTCTCTCGGCTTACTTGGCTTATTCTCACTAAACTGAGCAATATCTTTCGTCTCTAAAAACGCACCAAAACCATCATAGTCACTGCACAAGATACTTGAGTTCATGGGCGTCTGTTTCATTGTGGATGACAGCACCAACGACGACTGATTGATATCAGTTGATGAGCTTTGCAGTGGATCAAAAGCTATTGCTCCTCGACTTTCAGAAATTTGTCTACCTGCAAGACCACCACCACTGCTGTCCTTTACTATCAGCTCAGGTTTAGCACTAGCATCTGATGATAGGTGGGTTACATGCTGATCTATCACACTGACGGTCTCACAAGTATGCATGCCTTCTGCAACTGCATCTGCGTTCAATTCTACTTCACGTTGTAGTTGTACAGAACCCTTATTTAACTTAGCAGTAGTAGGCATTTCCCTCATTTCATCATGATCAACCAAAGACAACTGTGAAATATCATGATCATTATCACGAATATTCACTTTACCGTCAACTTTATCATTTTCAAACTCTTTAATAACAGAAGTAGACAATTTTGGTTCCTCCTTGCAAATCATTAAAGGTTTTATGTCTTCACTCTGACTAGTAATACCTTGTAAACTTTTGGAGTCAGAACTGCACCCTGAAGCAGTAACTCTATTCAGCGACACTCTATTCAACAATGGCTTACAAGTTGCAACTACAGACTTCTTCACCGCACCGTTATCGTCACACAATTCGGAGTCAGACCTGGAGTTTACATTTAGCTTATCACTGAACTTGCTCACTGGTTCACAGTTCACTTCTGTATGCACTTCTTGCAAACGTGTGAAACACAACCGTGTTTGTCTTCCATCTTGTATCTCATCTGTTGAGGATGTACTACGAAACCTGTTACACTCACTAGGCCTATATGCATTACTAGACATCATGGAACCATCTCGATATCTCGATAAGTGGTGTGCACGCACAGAGAAGTTTCGGAGTGTTGAAGCCATCGTCGGAAGTTATCGGATTCACAAGTACCACGCGCCAGAAGCAACTCTGTATCGCGGTACGTTCAACGTTTGCGTTACATTTTTACGTCATTCGTTACATAAAATTTATCTTGTTGTAGTACTTGCACAAGTACTATACCACTTCCATACTTGT
Source organism: Trichobilharzia regenti (assembly GCA_944472135.2). Taxonomy (NCBI): domain Eukaryota; kingdom Metazoa; phylum Platyhelminthes; class Trematoda; order Strigeidida; family Schistosomatidae; genus Trichobilharzia; species Trichobilharzia regenti. The sequence goes on along the minus strand of CALYDD020000427.1, from coordinate 32,378 downwards.
AACCACTAACTCTCATTTCTAATAGTTATGGTTAATCAAAGTAAAAAGCAGCGAACCCAATCCCCTGTAAAACTGGTGTCTAATTTAACGTCCTTGATTGCTACATCAAGCAACACACCCCCAACAAACGGCTATAGTGAGTCACATAACTCACGTGTATGCCGTAAGCGTCGAGCTGAAACTGAGGATAAAACTGTACTGACAGCCAGTATTAGCACTACTCCTAAAAATTCAGTACCCTCTGCTCATACAGAACTCCTCCCTTCACCTTATGTGCTTATGGAGAAACTCCAGCCATCAAGCTCTTTTTCAGCACTATCTTCAGAAACAGAACTTCTAAAGTTGTCTATAGGTGAACTTAAGGCTGAGTTAAGGGAAATAAAAACCAGTAAGTAAGTAAATGCTGAAAGCATCGAAACCGATACCGAGATATCCAAATTATCAGATCAGATCAACGATATCAGATCGCAGGTCTGTGAAGTGGCACCTCTAACTATCCTCATGAAAACGGTAAACCTTAACAAGCTTGACACAGAATCGGTAACTAAGGTAGATAACCTCATTAACTTTGTTACCACAGAAGTAACAAACGACTCGACGCAAAACTGAGTGCTATTGTCTACAACGTTCCGGACAATGAGGCACTAAAAAAGGTACAGCGCATCTTACTTAGTGAAGCGAAAATGCCTAACTCCAAGACTAAGTGCTACAGGCTGAAGAAGAGTCAACATGAAAAGTGTTGTCCTATTCGTTTTCAGTTCGAAACACCGACAGAGACCAGAAAATTCATTCACTCCCAACACACCCTATCGCAAGCCAGAAACTACAAACATATAAAGGTCGGGGTGGAAAAAACAGTTATAGAAAGGCGCGCACACAACTATCTCACTAAGACTAATTGTGAAATAGGTAATAGGACATTGCAAGCAGCCATTATCCCAACCCTGTGAAAGATACAGTAGACCCCACCGCATCACCCCTCTCAAAACACACAGAAATATCCCATCAGAGTGCAACACCAGCCGAAAGGCCACTAGACTGTAACCAAATAAATAATAAAACCATACCACCCATCACCGCAGAATCTAAAATGCCACTAAATAACCCCAGAAAAAAAGTTAAAACCCCCGAAACTCGACTTTGTCCTCTCCTAGCTATAATTCCATTGGTAAAGATAAGGAAAATATGCCCCTAAATCATACCAACAAAAACAGTGGCAGCTTAAATAAGCCCACACTCCCCACGGTTAATAGTATTAGCACTCACAAAGTGCTAAATCGCACCGTGGCACACACTAATATCCAATGTCACAACGATGTCAACCTCAAAAGTACAAGTAGCAATAATCAGAACTCGGTTATCAACAACTCAGGGTCTTCAGAGTATGGCACACAAACAAATTTCGACCGGATATATGGTACAAGTCTGCTGGGAACTAACCCACAATGCAGTACACACGAAACCCACACAAGGACACAACTAGCATCAAACAATAGGTGGAATAATAAGCCATGGTCATCACAAGGATCCAATCATTTTTTATCCCCCGCGTCCCTGTCAGCGTTGAAAAAACAGCTGGTAGGGATGTTAACACTCTTAAACCACTAGTGCTGGCTCCCTCCTTGCATGAAAACAGGAACGGTCTAGTGCACCCGTATCCATTGGACACACTTGACACTTGCACAAGTATAGGCCAAATAAAGAATCCTAACCACTTCTGTAACCTAACTAAAAACAAAAGTTCCCTAGTCTATAGCAAATCCAGTACTCCAACTCCTAATTCTCCACAGAAAACAGCACACAACAACTCGATAGACATAGGTGAGCATGATGCTGGAACTCCTTTTAACATAGGATCGTCATGTCCAGCAGAATTACTGGGTGCTGAACCATATTCGGGGCTGACTAACGAACTTAAATACTTCGAATGCTACTTCAACTCTCATCTTTACGTAAACCTCATAAATGCTAGATCTGTTCTAACTAAATTGCCGATGCTCAGAACACTCACAGTAATATAAAAACCCCCTGTAATTGTCATTACTGAATCTTGGTGTGAATGAAGTTGAAGATTGAACGATCAATTCTTGGTTGTTTGCTCAAAATCAACTTCCCCAATTTTCGCGGAGGCATCAATACGACAGTCATCGTCTCATCGGTCGCTGTTCAGAAAGAAGAGTGAAACATCGTCAGAAGTAATACAATGATTTATTATTGTAATATTTGTTTTCAGACCTTAGTTCGCTTATTCTTTTTATATGTTGATGTAACAATAAAGAAATATCAAGCAGCAGATCGGTGTTTTGGTTTTTTCGTCCGTTATAACTAAGCGTTTCTGAAATCTTCGAAGAACAGCGTGGGCCCGAGCGTAGCGAGAGCTGGGCATTAACGGTTTATGAGACGTGATTGACAGTTTCTGACGATGGAAACAGATCTGGCGGATTCAGACAGTCGGTGACAGTTTGGATAGTCACCGTTCATCTTTCCTGGTGCCGGTAAAGTCCTCTTTGAACAAGCAATATCTGGAACGTTTTTGGAATTGGGTCAAGTTCAACAATGCCTGGGTCAAAGAAGGGACAGAGTGTCTTGGATGCAAACAGGAAAGTAAGTCATGGTGACTTGTCTGTTAATTGTAACGATGTGTCTGATGTTAAGCATGACATGGTTGATGTTATTGTTTCGCCGTTCAGGGATAATAGGAACATCAAACTCCCTAAATTTGAACCACGGTGTTTTGATGGAAACCCGGCTGATTATCTACAATTTGTAAAGGAGTTTGAGATCATGTTGAGTAGTTTTCTATCAAGTGATGAATTGAAGTTAATGTATTTGATGAGATATTGCACTGGAGATGCTGCAAGAGCTATACAGTGTTGTAAGTTTATGAAGCCAAAAGAGGGCTACGATGAGGTTATGAGCATATTACGTCAAAGGTTTGGAAGACCTTCGATGATTGCAGGGAAATTATTCGAGGCTGTTAAGGGTAATGGTGGCCAATTAGAGGATGACTCCCAGGCACTCACTGAGTTTTTAGATAATTTGCTAATTTACAAGAATGCAATGGTTTCGATGAATCGCATGAGTGACCTCAACTCGAGTTTTATACTAGAGGTAATAGCAAGACGCCTACCTACTCGACTGCAAAGGAAGTGGGTCAAGATAAGCTCCCGTATGGAGGATGAGGGTATCGAGCCAACGTTTGATGATATCCTGAAACTAGTAAAAGATAGTGTCAATCAATCTATGAGCAAGTTTGCCAGCATATTGAATCTCACCCCTAGAATAGAGCAGTCTGAGGGTAAAAGGCACTCATTGATGACGAATAGGCCTCAGAGAGGTGGATATCGAGAAGGCTCCATGATGTCTAGTAATGCATATAGGCCTAGTGAGTGTAACAGGTTTCGTAGTACATGCTCAACAGATAAGTTGCAAGATGCAAGACAAACACGGTTGTGTTTCACACGTTTGCAAGAAGTGCATACAGAAGTGAACTGTGAACCAGTGAGCAAGTTCAGTGATAAGCTAAATGTAAACTCCAGGTCTGACTCCGAATTGTGTGACGATAACGGTGTGGTGAAGAAGTCTGTAGTTGCAACTTGTAAGCCATTGTTGAATAGAGTGTCACAGAATAGAGTTACTGCTTCAGGGTGCAGTTCTGACTCCAAAAGTTTACAAGGTATTACTAGTCAGAGTGAAGATATAAAACCTTTAATGATTTGCAAGGAGGAACCAAAATTGTCTACTTCTGTTATTAAAGAGTTTGAAAATGATAAAGTTGACGGTAAAGTGAATATTCGTGATAATGATCATGATATTTCACAGTTGTCTTTGGTTGATCATGATGAAATGAGGGAAATGCCTACTACTGCTAAGTTAAATAAGGGTTCTGTACAACTACAACGTGAAGTAGAATTGAACGCAGATGCAGTTCCAGAAGGCATGCATACTTGTGAGACCGTCAGTGTGATAGATCAGCATGTAACCCACCTATCATCAGATGCTAGTGCTAAACCTGAGCTGATAGTAAAAGACAGCAGTGGTGGTGGTCTTGCAGGTAGACAAATTTCTGAAAGTCGAGCAGCAACAGCTTTTGATCCACTGCTAAGCTCATCAACTGATATCAATCAGTCGTCGTTGGTGCTGTCATCCACAATGAAACAGACACCCATGAACTCAAGTATCTTGTGCAATGACTATGGTAGTATCAGTTCGTTTGAAAGGACGAATATCAATGGTCAGTTTAGTGAGGATAAGCCAAGTGTAAACGAGAGAGTAATTGTTAAATTGACTTGCACGAATAAAGGCATTTCTAGTTTCAAGTTACTATTTGAATGCTATTATCTTTGGTGTAAATTACTCTGTTTCAACACTTGGTTAATGAGATATGTCGTGTGTTTGTTGGTCATATATGCTCTACGATACAATGACATGGGCGTGTTACCGTTCAGATTTGAGGATATAGCTGATAGAAGGAAGTAAGCAAATGAACTCTGCGACGATTTTCCAACCTAGAGCGTCAACCTGAGAAGGGTTGTAGGCGTACTGCTGTAAGTCCTACAATTCTTCAAAGGGTAGCGCATCAATGAGCAGCCCAACGTGCTTGGTGTGTGATTTTGTACATATGTTCATATTGCATATACTGAATTGATATCATCTTTCATCTAGCTGTTGGTAATTCTGTTTGTGTCCGGACGACTTCCACTTGGATCATCAACCTGAGAAGGAATGTAGGCGTACTGCTGTAAGTCCTACAGTTCTTCAAGGGTAGTTTGTCATGCCGGAATCCACAACATTTGATGTAGTGATTGTACATATGTTTGTGTTAAATAGTTGTGTGAGTTCCAATTATCGCAATTGTTGGTTAATCTTGTGTGTGTCCGGACATTCCACAAATTACAATCGTCAACCTGAGAAGGGTTGTAGGCGTACTGGTGTAAGTCCTGCAATTCTTCAAAGGAATTCCACCAAGACATGATCGGCGAGGTTGTTTGTACTATTTGTATATACGTGTGGTGTGTCATAGCAATTGGTGTATTTGGGATTCATTGTGTTTACTTGTTGTTTTCGTGTCTTGTTGTTATTGCGTAATTTTGTTAAAATTTCCGTCGTGATTATTTCTGAAGTTGTTTCGAGTCTTCTACATCCATGAATGAATTGATTGATGTTAGAGACAGCAGATGGGTCGTATACGCCGGGGAGGCTAGGCTATTGCTGAGAATGAAATGCACACGGAGATAATTGTTAGCTGCGGTCCGACACGCCGGGGAGAAAGAGTGTAAACGGCTGAGGCTCGCATACATCACCGTTACTAGAACTGAGGCAGAATGAGTGACAAGCGATTTCAGTGGTAATTGGTAATGAGTAGATAAGAGGATGTGCGTAGAGTATCGTGAGGTGCTGCCATGGTCACTTTGCATTCTGCAAGAGTCATTCTAGTAAGTGGCGATTGTGTTGCAAGATGTCAAGAGGAGGTCTCTGTCTGGAGGCGCAGGTCGTCATTGATGTGTGAGATTGTGCTGTGGGTATGCTTGTGGTGTGTTGGCTTTTCTGTTTGTTTTCCATTTCAGCTCTGTCCGTGTGACCCAGGTTCTCGCAATGGCATCCAAGTCAACGTGCATTGGTCGTGAAGGAAAAAGGGGTTGGATCCCATTTTGCCGGGGAGTGTCAATGTAGTTGAAGATTGAACGATCAATTCTTGGTTGTTTGCTCAAAATCAACTTCCCCAATTTTCGCGGAGGCATCAATACGACAGTCATCGTCTCATCGGTCGCTGTTCAGAAAGAAGAGTGAAACATCGTCAGAAGTAATACAATGATTTATTATTGTAATATTTGTTTTCAGACCTTAGTTCGCTTATTCTTTTTATATGTTGATGTAACAATAAAGAAATATCAAGCAGCAGATCGGTGTTTTGGTTTTTTCGTCCGTTATAACTAAGCGTTTCTGAAATCTTCGAAGAACAGCGTGGGCCCGAGCGTAGCGAGAGCTGGGCATTAACGGTTTGTGAGACGTGATTGACACTTGGTTTTATTCGGTCATCCTGAATGAAGAAATAAGCTTAGATAACTACACACACTTTCGGTGTGACAGGTAAGCTGGTAAGGGAGGGGGTTTTATTCATATACTTTCTGAATGTACTTACTGTATCACAGCTAGAAACTAGTACACTTAACATGCCTGAGACTCTATGGGTTAATGTACACTTAAATAACTTAACAGCATTAATTGGATGCGCCTACAGAGCACCTGGCAACTTTGGTAATTACGAGACCCAACTTATTAATACTCTGGAGCAATTATCCGACTTACAATACGACCATAAGATCCTATGTGGGGACTTTAACTTACCTGAAATCAACTGGGATATACCCACAGGTCCAACTAAATTTGACAAGTTCTTAGACACACTGAATATACTTGGCTGGAAACAAACTGTCACTACTCCCACAAGAGGTAACAACGTACTAGACTTAATCTTTTGCCACAATATAAACCCCCTTTCAACGCTAGTAGGTTCTGAGTTCCCAGGGAGCGACCACAAAACAGTAATGTGTGCACTGCCAATTCCGCTGAGTAGCAATGCATCTCATACCTCCACTTCACAACAAGTAATATATAGGAACTATAGTAAGGCAAACTGGGCCTTAGTTGAATCGATGCTAAGATCCTCCAAATGGGATGAATACTTCACTACTGATGACCTATCGACAGCCCTAACCATCTTCTACCATAACTCAAACATTTGCTTAGATGCTGTCATTCCACTCCAAACACTAAAGGTTTCCCCACACAGAAAGTCATTCATAAAACCAAAGGATCGTAAGAAACTGAAGAAACTCTCAACAAGTTACTTCAAACACCACGACTTTGGCACTCTAGGTCTAATACTTAAAACCCTTAGCTCCATCACACAAGCTCAAGATTTCCGTATGAGAAAGGAAGAACGCATCGCAGTAGCCAGCCCTGCTAGAGTGTATGCACTCACAGAAATCTTAAGGAAGCGAATGAATCGCAAAAATCACAGCATTTCTCTCCTCATAGACAAAGGCAGGCTATGCACTAACTCTGCAGACATATGTGAACTATTCAACAAAACGTTTGCAGGTAACTACCTTAAGCCCTCAGTCCAGCTACTCGATATACACCCTATTACTAAAATGGCACAAACTCCAACTCCACTGACACCAAACCAAATCAGCCCTGTTGAATTCACTTACGCTGACATTAACCAAACTATAAAAACCCTCAAAAGTTCAAAACGTTTCGGTACCGACGGTATATCATCTTACTTCTATAAATATGATGGCCCTGACATTCATCCACTGCTGCTTAAAATATTCGCAATGTCCCTAGAAGCCCAAACTTACCCTGATATATGGAAGACAGCATTTGTCAATCACGTCTCATAAACCGTTGAAGCCCAGCTCTCGCTACGCTCGGGCCCACGCTGTTCTTTGAAGATTTCTGAAACGCTTAGTTATAACGGACGAAAAAACCAAAACACCGATCTGCTGCTTGATATTACTTTATTGTTACACCAACATATAAAAAGAATAAGCGAACTAAGGTCTGAAAACAAATATTACAATAATAAATCATTGTATTACTTCTGACGATGTTTCACTCTTCTTTCTGAACAGCGACCGATGAGACGATGACTGTCGTATTGATGCCTCCGCGAAAATTGGGGAAGTTGATTTTGAGCAAACAACCAAGAATTGATCGTTCAATCTTCAACTGCATTGACAGTGCAACTCTATGTAGCTTCATTTACGTGAAGTGAAACATTACGAATGCTCCTGTTTTTAGAATAAAAAACATGATTCTTTTCGTTAAATTTAGTAATGAAGAATGGAATTTCTTCCACGTCAGCGTTATTTAATTGAGGTTGTAAAGGAATGAATTCGGTATGGGGACCTCCTATGGAAACCGAAAGTACTTCTGAGTTTACCAAATCTTACTGACTTCCCGTATAAATTTGATATCTGTCAAGCGTTTATGTAAAGTCTTCTGGAGTATTCAATAAAGTAAATGTTGTAGTGTATAATTCCTAGACTTGTTTTAGTCATTGGTATTGTCAGGATACTACTTACTCGTTTTATGCAGCCCAAATATACAAATCTCGCCTTATTGAGGAGACACTATAATGCCTGCAAAAGTAGTGAGTCAGTTTATGAGTTTCATAAAGTCTACAGAATGATTTCTATTCAGTGAATACTGTTTGCGAATTATCCGAGAAAAAACATTTCTGAGTGGGATGCAACACAAAGCTCAATTCTTAAACTGTCATCCTTAAATCAGTTCAATCCAATCACACATATATTAGTGGGATAGTCTATAATCGACTTTAGAGACTTATCAGGGAATAGTCTCATCAACTTACGGTTTGCTGATGATATTATACACCTAGACTATGAGAAGTAACGCCTGGTGAAAAGAATACCGGTGTTTGACTATAAGTGTCTGTGTTCTGTCTCATGGTTAAAGCAGTATAGTATGGCGAGTGGTGTTGAGGTTACGCATAAATGTTTGGGTGGGAGGAGTAAGTTAGTCTTCAAGGTAGGGAAGCTGAATAGGTTGAGGTGGCTAGAACACGTGATGGCATATCAAGCCATCGCCATCTTAGAGGGATAATGCTAGCCAGCACATGTTAAGGTTTAAAATGTGTTTGGGTGGGTCAAATGAAAAGCTGGTATTGGTTCATAAAATTGTTGACAGTCAGCTAGAAAAGCGACTACATATATGACTGCAAATCTTTGTTACTGGCACAGATGCATTCACACTGTGTAATCTCATGTATCCGTGATCGGTAGATATGGTGGTGATCACTAATGTGAATCACCCCATTCTGCAGGAACGGCAATATGCAATTTGATGCCTCAAGATTTTTCTGAGGGCTTAGATCTTTATCTTGAAAAAGATAATACTGAACGCCTAGACGGATTATGCTTCTGCCTTTAAATATATACCATTCGCTCGGCCTATTTTTGAGATGCGACCACGCGGGATCTGCACAGATTTATGGTGCATCTTATAAATTAACTTGCTATCCATGTAACAACAGAAGACAAGTGCTAGGCAACAGATCGTTTTATTACGAAAATCAACGCGCATTTATATATGTTTTATGTACATTAATAAGGCTTATGCAAGTAGAAAAAGGCAGTCTTCTAATTGGTTGTTTCTCGGAAGACAAACACAGTTTCCTGATTGGTTGTATTCGATATTTCTCGGAAAGTAGAGCCATTTATCTGCGAATCATATTTGCCTACGTTAAAGTCTGCTGTGATTGGTTGTTGAATCATCCTAGATTAATATCTACCAATCAGCGTCGATTAATGTCTACCGATTGGCTAGCAGCCTGCTCTCGCCACATCCATTGTCAGATCTTTAAATACCACCTCACAACGTCTTATTTCATTCATTTTCTAATAACGTCATTACTCGATCCTCATTATATTCCATTAAACCTAACAATTTATAGCTCTTTATGAATTTGACTCGACTTATTCTATTCCTGTTCTCTGGAGGGTTCGCGTGCGCACCAAATGCACAAAAAGTTATGAAATAAAAATCTGGCATGAGGATAAATGTATTAAAATCAAAAGAGGATATCATGATAGTAAGAACTATATAGGTAGCATTATACATTGCAAATGAACGTTGTCGGCCTAAGGATTAATTACTTCCCAATCTGTTTTCTATATAAATGTGTTTATTAATTATATATTTCACTCACTTAATCTATTACACTTTAATGTTTCACCTTAGCACTTTAACTTTTCTAAAACAGCTTTGAATACCTTGTAAACGTTGTACTTACCTCATCATTGGTTGGTTATCGTATGCCTACAACCACGAGATGAAAACGAAACGAAGTCGATTTTCCCGCTCAACCTGGAGGACAACTGTACAATTCAATAACTATACGGCCTGGTTCAGACAATCAGTGTATTTATACATATATATATCAAATATTTAGCTGTTTAAACATTACTAACTTCTAGACAGTCTACGATTTGAGACTATATCATACTTGAGCGTGCCTGTAAATGTTTATATGAAAATATACATTATTATTATAGTCAGGATATGGATGTATCTCGAAATTGGTGACATTTTTGCAGGTGTTTGCTGTGAAATTTATTTACTGCTTCTTGTTACATAATTCTTGAAATTATGGTCCAAATCTCTAAAAAACGTGTTCGTAGAAACACAATTGTTTTAGACAGTGGCTCAAATTCGGTTATAACTGCATTACGGCCGTGTAATACGGTATCAACTACTAGCTCTCAAAATGGTTTGAGAGCAGATCTCACTCCTGTGATGCAGGTGAAAGATGTTCTGTTAGAGAACTCTGAGTTCTGTAAATTAAACCTCCTTATGAAAGATATCCAGAGGCAAGTAAGTGAACTTCAGGAAAAATTAGTTCAGTTTGGTAGCATGTCACTGCTAATCTCAAATACCACGGAGAGCCGTTCTGATATTGGCCAGGTTAAGTCTTTACTGGATGTAACTCAAAACGAGCTTTCGGATTTCGACCCAATAGCCTGTCTGTTAAAACAACATCCTAAAATATTTCCAGACAACCTAAATAAAGCTGCAAATCTGATTGACTGCTTGGCTACGGAGTTGATGAAGCGTATAACCTCGTCTCACCAAGCTATAGTTTACAACGTCCCAGATTCTCTGCCTATGAAAACTGTAAGACGCAAAATCCTGTTTTTTTGCGGCATAGCTAGTGTTCCGTGTGAATGCAAAAGACTTCGCAAAAAGTCTAACCAGGCTAATTGTCCCATCATTTTTAAATTCAGTAATTCCCTTGATGCTAGTAAGTTTACTAAATGTCAGCATCACTTAAGACTGAATAGCAGTTATAAGTCTACAACCGTAGCTCAGGATAAAACACTGTGTCAGCGCAGAATAATGCGTAGTAATAACCTGGTCACCTCCTCTAGCTCTAGCTCTAGCTTTGATTTACCAAATAAGGATCGTGCACAGCAACGGACACCTAGTGCTGAAACTAGCATTCAGCAAACTACACAGCAACCACGCTTGCCGATGGAACTAGGAACTGATTTAGATACCAGTACCCCTGTAGATAAAGCCTCATCGAAAGATGTTAAAACAGCTAGAATTTCTGCAAGTTGTTCTAAGAAATTTTCCCCCAAACGTAGTAACCTCTCCACGATGAACACATTTCGCAGGGTTGAGACTAATGATGGGGAAGAATACTTTGTATTCAATAAGCCTGATGAGAGTAAGAATGCCAACAAACCATCACTTGTTACGAAAAACTCCTCTCAAAACACAAGTATGTCTGGAGGTTTTCAGCATGCTCCATCTTATAGAAGGTCAGGCTCCAAGACTCCTAAAGTCTTGCAGCTAAAGCACCTTCTCTCACAATTTCCTTTAGGTCAAAATAACAACACGTAGGTGTGTACCGGTATGACGAATAGTGGTTGGATGGGTAGACCTTTTGATGCCATGCTTTTTAACCGTCAACCTAGGCCCAACCTCTACCACCCTTATAGCCAGGAACACATGGTAAAATTTCCAGGTTTACCGAATCACTGGTATGGCCCATGGCACCTAGGACAACCTCATTGCACTCCAACCCCTACGTACAGACACACAGTCTGACCTCCCTTTCATTCATAAACCCTTGCGGTGCTGACGCACAAATAGATTTAGGTTATGGTGACATTTTGAGCCAGTTTGTAGTATCCCGTGACTTATTCACGATATTGTTAATTAATGCACGTTCCTTAATCAATAAGATATCTGAACTAAGGACATTATTATTAATCGCAAAGCCTACTGTAGCTCTGATTACTGAATCACGGTGTTCATCCTCTGTACTTGACGTGCATATAGGTATCGATGATTACACTGTACACCGTACAAATAGAGATTACAAGCGTGTTGGAGGATGTCTCATATATATACATAACTCATTCGTAGTCAGTAAAGTGAAAGATGAAATACTGAATAAGGTACTTGACTCATTCTGGGTTGTCTCACATGGAGATAAGTACAAACTTCTCATAGGCTGTGTTTATCGAGCACCAAGCGCAACAAAAGAAACTGATGCGTTATTAGCTAAATCTTTTGCACAATTACAAAATAATTGCAGGGGACTTCAATCTATGCAAATGGGGAATTCTGGAATCGACCTCGGGACCATTTGATGCAGTAAAACAACCCGACATGACCTTATCTAATTTTCGCATCCACGATCAAATTTCTTTCCTGTTATGAAACTACGATAAGACTGCTGAAAAATGGAATAAATATATCAGTGATCTCAACATAATACATCAATAATCTTTAAGCCAAGGGTGCTGTTCACAACAAAGTTATATAAGAGAATTGACTTCAAGCTTTATTTTTCCCAGATATCTGTATTACATTCATGTGATGTCTGGGTTTTTTGTTAATGCGAAGACAATATTTCTATATCTCTTTATGTGCTACACAAACAGACTTTATAGCAGACTGTTCCGACTGACCCTAATGTCAGAAAGAACAACCAAACTGTAAGTCCATTATACAACAAATTATGTGTAATTTATATAATAACTTATCCATGCCTGTACAATAGGTATGTTCCTGCATAAACAGGAAGGAATATATTATTATTATTAAAACAATATTTGTGCATGCCTATACAATTGGTGTACCCTACATAGCTAGGGAAAAAAATGTACTTTATTATATTATCTTTACCAAATATGCTTATTAATATTATGTGTAAATTATCGAATTGATGATGCCTGTAAACTGGCGTCCCTCATGTAAAAAATGAGAAAATATATATTATTATTATTATCTTCCAGAAGTCAATTGGTTAAGTAGTTCCGACCCCCAACGCTTCAACGAATTACTTGCCACTATTGGCTGTTATGGATGGCAACAACACGTCCAGACACCTACTCGTGGTGACAACATGTTGGACCTCGTTTTTTGTCATGACACAATCCCAGTCTCCAAATATGTTGGTAATAGATTTTCCAGTAGTGACCATAGAGTGGTACTCTGCTCTCTGCCTTTCTCACCACTAAATACAAGAAACAAACAAGATTCAGGAAGCACAATATGTCGTAGTTACAAATATACAGACTGGGGATTAGTCCAAGAACTTATTCGACTCTGTCAATGGGATGACTATTTTACCACTGACTCCCTGGAGGCCGTAGTAACCCTATTTTACAGGAATGTTACCCTTTGTCTAGATACAGTTGCTCCAAATAAAATAGTGAAATTAAGTAGACACCGAACTGAATATATTCCAAGGGCACACCGCAATAAGTTAAGGAAGCTGAAGAAACAGTACTATTCCCCTGAGGATATATCACTACTGCTCTCAATCCACGAGTCTCTTGAATCTTCCAAGCGCCTGCGCTCTCAAAAGGACCTCGACGAAGAGTTAACGACACTTGAAAGTACCTCCAAAGTTTATAACTTAACGGCACTTCTTAAAAAACAAATGCAGTCGGAGAGGGAAATCCCCTACTCTCTTCACGACAAAGTAATCTACAGTGAGCCTGCCACAATCTGTGAACTCTTCAGTGATTGGTTTGCAAACTTTAGTTTAGAAACACGTATGCCTGGTGAAACCGCCCTCCTTAATAGCTCTTCCCTTGAAAGCATTGTGTTCACTAACCAATTAATAGTACAAGCGATTAAAAGCCTTAAACCTTCCACTAGTACGGGACCGGATGGCCTCGCTTCGAGAATTTTCAAAAACAGTGGGTGTGATATACCCCTGTTACTTCTTAAATTCTTCTCAATATCTATGGACACTGGCACTTACCCTAGTGAGTGGAAAACTAGTTTCATAATTCCACATTACAAATCTGGTGATAAGGCAAACGTCCGCAATTACAGACCCATAAATATAACCCCAGTTACCTCACGAATCATGGGGAAAGTTGTAAAAGATAAATTGTCAGACTACCTAATTAGGGAAGATCTTGTTACAAGGTCTCAACACGGATTTCTCAAAAATGGATCTCGCGTTACTTGCCACTTCGAATTTTTCAACTGCATCACTAGTAGTCGCGAAGCACGTAAGCTAGTCGTTGTTCTCTACTTCGATATATCTAGGGCATTTGACATGGTATCTCACAGTATTCTCTTTGAGAAGCTGTACTCTTGTGGAATTCGCAACCCATTAATGAACTGGTTAAAATCGTTACTAAGCAACAGGGTACAAATAACCAAAGTTGGATCTGTATTGTCTCATCCTAGGCAGATCTCAAGTGGGGTTGTGCAGGGTAGTGTCCTAAGTCCACTTTTATTCACAGTCTACATTAACAGCGTTTGCAAGTGTTTCACCTCAGGTAAACCATTCCTATATGCTGACGACCCCAAAGTCGTCTACTCCTGCTACAGTCATGAATTAAGCGATATGGTGGATAAAATACATCTTAAACTAAGTAGTCTCGCAACATGGTGTGCTGAATCCTGTCTAAATTTTAACATTGACAAATGCGGCTGGATTTGTATTGGCAACAGTAACCTTGATCTAACTCTTGAAATAAATGGGCGAAAACTAGCTAAGCTCAACTCAGTCGTAGATCTCGGTATTAGATACTCTAGTAACCTAACGTTCGCTGAACAGACTGATTATGCCAGACGTAAAACACGAAGGCTGCTAGGATGCATAACACGCAATTTCTTTTGTTGTGAAACTAGGGTTTTATTATACAAAGTATGTGATATTATTGGAACTGGATGATAAACATTTCTACACAGGACAGTAATATTAGTAGGTCAAGTGGTGTACCATTTAGTCAACTCAATAATGCTGTCAATGGAGTTGAAGATTGAACGATCAATTCTTGGTTGTTTGCTCAAAATCAACTTCCTCGATTTTCGCGGAGGCATCAATACGACAGTCATCGTCTCATCGGTCGCTGTTCAGAAAGAAGAGTTAAACATCGTTAGAAGTAACATAACGATTTATTATTGTAATATTTGTTTACAGACCTTAGTTTTCTTAGTTTGCTTAGTGATACTTTTTATATGCTGGTGTAACAATACATAATACTCAAGCAACATATTGGTGTTCTGGTTTTTTCGTCCGTTGTTACTAAGCGTTTCTCAGAAATCTTCTAAGAACAGCGTGGGCCCGAGCGTAGCGAGAGCTGGGCATTAACGGTTTATGAGACTTTGATGACAGTTTCTGACGATAGAAACAGATCTGGCGGATTCAAACAGTTGGTGAAAGTTTGGATAGTCGCCGTTCATCTTTCCTGGTGCCGGTCAAGTCCTCTTTGAACAAGCAATATCTGGAACTTTTTGGAATTGGGTCAAGTTCAACAATGCCTGGGTCAAAGAAGGGACAGAGTGTCTTGGATACAAACAGGAAAGTAAGTCATGGTGACTTGTCTGTTAATTGTAACGATGTGTCTGATGTTAAGCATGACATGGTTGATGTTACTGTTTCGCCGTTCAGGGATAATAGGAACATCAAACTCCCTAAGTTTGAACCACGGTGTTTTGATGGAAACCCGGCCGATTATTTACAGTTTGTTAAGGAGTTTGAGATCATGCTGAGTAGTTTTTCATTAAGTGATGAATTGAAATTGATGTATTTGATGAGGTATTGCACTGGAGATGCTTCAAGAGCTATACAGTGCTGTAAGCTCATGCCCCCTAATGAGGGATACGCTGAGGCTATGAGCATATTACGTCAAAGGTTTGGAAGGCCTTCGATGATTGTAAGGAACGTATACGAAGCTGTCAAGGGTAATGGCAGTCAACTTCAAGATGACTCCAAGGCACTCACTGAGTTTTTAGACAATCTTATGACTTACAAGAATACCTTGATTTCTATGAATTTCATGAGTGACCTCAACTCCAGCTCAGTCCTAGAGGTAATTGCAAGACGCCTACCTACGCGGCTGCAAAGGAAATGGGTAAAAATAAGCTCTCGTATAGAGGAGGAGGGTATCGAGCCAAGGTTCGATGATATTCTTAGACTGGTGAAGGACAGTGTCAACCAGGCGATGGGCAAATTCGCCAGCATTTTGCATTCTAAGGTAGAACCTAAGGAACCAGTGAATATAAGGAAGGCATTTGTGGTGAAGTCTCAAGACACAACGAGAAAGGATGAGTGTATTGTCTGCCATAACATGCATCAATTGAGTGATTGTAATCGCTTTATCGCTATGTCACCCGTAGAAAGGTTAAAAATGGCAAAGCAGAAGCGGCTGTGTTTCAGTTGTTTAAAGATTGGGCATACAAAGTGGAATTGTAAGGCGACAAATAAAGGAAGTAGTGGTTTAACGGATATGCACCCACTTCTGAGAACAGTGAACGAACCTGGGAGTTCGGTTAATTGTAATAGTATCTCTAGACCCCTTGACATCCCACAAGTTTTCTTAGGGGTATTACCAGTTAAGGTGAAAGGACCGAAATCTTCAGTAGAGACTTATGCATTGTTGGATAATGGTTCAGACGTTACATTGATAGATGCTGAACTGGCTGGTTGCTTGGGTATTAAAGGCCCAAAGCAACCCTTGGTTGTAAATACTTTCAATTCTGCGAAAACAGTAGTATGTGAGCGAGTGTCATTTCAGTTAGAATCCTTGGCTACAGGGGAGACCGTGGAAGTGGATACTGCTTACACTACCTCCAGTATGAAACTTGGCGAAGCTATAGTACCTAGTCGTGAAACGGTTGTCGGTAAGCCATACCTGTGTGACATACCTCTTCCAACATTGCAAGATGGAAGAGTGAGAGTACTCATTGGATGTAGTGTGCCAGAAGCCCACAAGGTATTAGAAGAGAGATTTGGAGGTAGAGATGATCTGTTTGCGACAAAAACACCACTGGGATGGACAGTGAGAGGACCTATACCCATAGTCCACATATCATCATTAGTTACAAACGATGGGGACAAACTAGAAACTATGATTAAAAATATGTATGACAAGGAGTTTTGTGACTGCGGTGTCCCAGGGAAAGGTCGTTCTGTAGAAGACTTGAAAGCAGTTAAAATAGCCGAGGACTCTTGTAAATACGAAAACGGGCGTTTCAGCGTTGGCCTACCATGGAGATTCAAAGATAGACAGTTGATTTGTAATAGGAAAGTTGCTCTTAAGAGACTAATGGGTTTACAGAAGAAATTCCTGTCAGATGCAGAACTCTGGTCCAAATATAAGGAAGTCGTCGATAAACATATAGTGAAGGGTTACGTTGAAAGACTAGTTGATCAAAGTGAGCCAGGGAAGTGGTATTTGCCCCATCATCCCGTCTTTAACCCGAGGAAGCCAGGTAAACTCCGTGTGGTGTTTGATTGTTCTGCGAAACACGAAGGAGTCTCTTTAAATGATAATCTGTATAGTGGCCCAGATTGCGTGAGCTCATTAGTGGGACTGCTATTGAGATTCAGAAAGTTTACAGTTGCTGTCGCGGCGGATATTGAGGAAATGTTCCTTCAGGTGAAGGTGCCAGAGAGTGACAGAGATCACTTGAGGTTTTTGTGGTTTGATGACGGTCCTTGTGGTAAGGTGTCAGAATATAGGATGACAGTGCATCCATTTGGTGCCACATCCTCCCCATTTTGTGCTAATTTTGCTCTACGAAAGGCAGTGTCCACATTTGGTTCTAATGATTTGCTGGACGTCATAGATTGTTGCTTCTACGTGGATGATTGTTTAGCCTCCTTCGATGATGATAAGTCTGCAGTTAGATTTGCAACAAGCATCACTGAAGTGTTAGCTAAGGCCGGCTTTCGTCTAACTAAGTGGGTCTCGAACAGCCTAGACGTTTTGAAGCATATAGATCCAGAAGATAGAGCACCTACCGTACGAGATTTGCCTGTTGATACTCTACCAGTTGAACGCACATTAGGTATGCGATGGGATGTGAACTCTGATACCTTTGGATTTAGTGTTGGTGATATTGATAAGCCAGTTACTCGGAGAGGTGTGCTCTCTGTGTTGTCGTCCGTGTTTGACCCACTTGGATTAGTAGCACCTTATCTACTTCCGGCTAGGAGGTTATTTCAAGAGACATGCAGGAAAGGGTTACAGTGGGATGAACCATTAAGTGAGAGGCAGAGAGAAGAGTGGAAGGGGTGGGTTAACAGTTTAAGAATGCTGAATCTACATTCCGTCTCACGTCCACTTAAGCCGTCGAGAAATCATGATATAATTGACTTCCATGTTTTTTCTGATGCCTCTGAGGTTGGATTTGGTGCAGCCGTATACATCAGAACCACCTTAATGAATGATATAGATGTTAGCCTGGTGATGGGTAAATCCAGAGTTGCACCTCTAAAGACGGTTTCGATTCCGAGATTAGAACTTAATGCCGCCTTACTAGCTGCGCAGTTATTCACAACAGTGTGTAAAGAGTTGGATTACCCCAAGCATCCCGTAACGTTTTGGACTGATTCGATGTCTGTGATATATTATATACGCAACGAGTCAGCAAGATATGCATGTTTTGTAGCTAACAGAGTATCTCAAATTCGTGAACTAACCACTGTTGAGCAGTGGAGGTACGTACCGTCTGGAAAAAACCCAGCTGATCTAGCATCGCGAGGAGTTATTGATATGAATGTTGTTAAAAATAAGTGGTGGAAAGGTCCAGAGTTCTTGCTAAGGGCTGATAGTATGTGGCCTCGTAGAGAAGATGAACCACCGATAAACGAGTGTGCCTTGGAGTTGAAGACAAGTGTCAGTTTAACATCTACTCAAGAAAGACATTCAGGTTTACATCCACTTTTTAAATATTATTCTTCTTGGTACAAACTACTGAAAGCGGTTGCGTGGTTGACACGATATGTTACGTATTTAAAGGTCATGCATCTTGCGGGATACGAAAATATGAATGTGGGGCCTTTGAGAGTCGAAGATATTAGAAATGCAGAGTTAACGATTTTGAGGGCTGCTCAGTGGGAAGCGTGGGGTGAGATTACCAAGGAGGATAGTCCCGATTTCGCAGATTTCAAGGTGCGGTTAGATAGATTATCTCCGATAGTTTCCGAAGGGATCGCTAGAGTTGGTGGACGTCTACAAATGTTAGAATCGTCATATGAGACCCGTCATCCGGCTTTATTACCTTGCTACCATCCAGTCACTGATCTCATTATAAGACACTACCATGTTCTTGAAGGTCATTTGGGTACTTCGCAAGTACTATCAAGTATTCGATGTAAGTTCTGGATAGTGAAGGGAGGTACTGCTGTCCGTAAAATAATTGATAAGTGCATGGAATGTAAACTCCGAAATGCTCGTCCAGTACAGCAGATAATGGCACCACTCCAGCGTGGCAAGCTTCTGAAGGGAATTATCCATTTGAGTACGTTGGGGTGGATTTATTCGGACCTTTTGTAGTGAAGAGAGGCAGAACCCTATGTAAAAGATATGGCTGTTTATTCACCTGTTTGAAAATGAGAGCTGTGCATATTGAGATGGTTCATTCTCTAACTACTGATTCATTCGTGCTAGCATTACATAGATTTATAAATCGCCGGGGTGTACCGAAGATGATGTTCAGCGACAGAGGGACTAATTTTGTTGGCTGTCACGCCGAGCTTAAAGAATACTTCGAAGGTCCTCAAACGAGAGTTCAGGAAGAGTTACTGAAAAGGAACATCGAGTGGCACTTCAACCCACCACATGCCAGCCATAGAGGTGGGCTATGGGAAAGACTTATAGGAATTATCAAGCGTATTTTAAGCTCCATAATTAAAAACCAGAGTTTGAATGACGAAACGCTAGAGACATTTTTTTGTGAAGCTGAACGAATATTAAATGACCGGCCGTTATCGCCTGTGAGGGACGACGTCAAGGATTTTGATGTGTTAACCCCAAATAAATTATTGTTATTGAGAGGCAACCCTGGCATAGAGGACGCAAGCGGGGAAGGAATACCTACGATTAAAAGATGGAAACAAGCCAGGCACATGAAAGATATATTTTGGAAAAGATGGTTTAAGGAGTATGTTCTAACATTGCAGACCAGGGACAAGTGGAAAAAGTTGTGCCGAAACTTAAAGGTTGGTGACATAGTATTAGTAGCAGATAAATGTGCCACAGGTAGGTGGCCTTTGGGAGTGGTAGTAAGGCTGATCTGTAGTGGTGATGGATTGGTGAGGACGGTTGAGGTGAGAACTAGTTGTGGCATGTTGGTGCGAGATATCAGAAAACTGTGTCTCCTGGAAGGTGCTGAGAGTAGAGAGTCGGAGGATGAAACAATAGATGATTTTCCAACCTAGAGCGTCAACCTGAGAAGGGTTGTAGGCGTACTGCTGTAAGTCCTACAATTCTTCAAAGGGTAGCGCATCAATGAGCAGTCTAATGTGCTCGGTGTGTGATTTTGTACATATGTTCATATTGTATATACTGAATTGATATCATCTGTCATCTAGCTGTTGGTAATTCTGTTTGTGTCCGGACATTCCACAACTTACAATGGTCAACCTGTGAAGGTTTGTAGGCGTACTGGTGTAAGTCCTGCAATTCTTCAAGGGTATTCCATCAAGACATGAAATGCGAGTTTGTGTGTACTGTTTGTATATACGTGTGGTGTGTCATATCAATTGGTGTTATTTGAATTCATTGTGTTTACTCGTTGTTTTCGTACCTTGTTGTTATTGCATAATTTTGTTAAAATTTTCGTCGTGATTACTTCTGAAGTTGTGGCCACTCTTCTACATCCGTGAATGAATTGATTGATGTTAAGGACAGCAGATGGGTCGTATACGCCGGGGAGGCTAGGCTATTGCTGAGAATGAAATGCACACGGAGATAATTGTTAGCTGCGGTCCGACACGCCGGGGAGAAAGAGTGTAAACGACTGAGGCTCGCATGCGTCACCGCTACTAGAACTGAGGCAGAATGAGTGACAAGCGATTTCAGTGGTAATTGGTAGTGAGTAGATAAGAGGATGTGCGTAGAGTATCGTGAGGTGCTGCCATGGTCACTTTGCATTCTGCAAGAGTCATTCTAGCAAGTGGCGATTGTGTTGCAAGATGTCAAGAGGATCTCTGTCTTTCGAGGCGCAGGTCGTCATTGATGTGTGAGATTGTGCTGTGGGTATGCTTGTGGTGTGTTGGCTTTTCTGTTTGTTTTCCATTTCAGCTCTGTCCGTGTGACCCAGGTTCTCGCAATGGCATCCAAGTCAACGTGCATTGGTCGTGAAGGAAAAAAGGGTTGGATCCCTTTTTTGCCGGGGAGTGTCAATGGAGTTGAAGATTGAACGATCAATTCTTGGTTGTTTGCTCAAAATCAACTTCCTCGATTTTCGCGGAGGCATCAATACGACAGTCATCGTCTCATCGGTCGCTGTTCAGAAAGAAGAGTTAAACATCGTTAGAAGTAACATAACGATTTATTATTGTAATATTTGTTTACAGACCTTAGTTTTCTTAGTTTGCTTAGTGATACTTGATTTATATGCTGGTGTAACAATACATAATACTCAAGTCAACAATTGGTGTTCTGGTTTTTTCGTCCGTTGTTACTAAGCGTTTCTCAGAAATCTTCTAAGAACAGCGTGGGCCCGAGCGTGGCGAGAGCTGGGCATTAACGGTTTATGAGACTTTGATGACAAATGCATTAGATGAAAGATATATGAACTAATGCGAGAAATGCTCCAAATCTATGCTGTCTAACCCTAAACATTCCCTTTATTCTCAGTTCTTCCCTTTGATTTCATCTGATGGAACCAGAAGTCAGTATAAAAGATTATACGATGGTCCAATCAAGCGTGAGAACTCAGCGATACCGCATATAGACAGTCAGTGTTCTATGTGGAAGCGAAAACGTAAAGCGTAAGACTTATGAATTACTGTGTTGTTAGGTAAATAAGTGGCCCTTTTATTGTCTACTTCAATCTACGGTCAGACTACCTCAATTAACTGACAATTTTTAGTTACCAACCCTATTATTTACATTTTTCTGGTAAATAAATATATATAAATATACATATGGATTTCACTGCCACTGCTAATACCAAATCTGAAGTGTCCTTAACAATCCTGTAATGTAATCTTAACAACTTTTTCGAATATTGCTTCATAAAATTGGATGCAGTAATGTACGAGATGCTACAAATTCAACACTGTAACATTAATACTGTTTTGGAACAAAACAAATTATTATTACTGTTGTACGTCGCTGCAGTGTTAATCTGCTTATACCCTTATTACTGCCGTATCCTAAGTATTGCACTCATTTTCTCAATTTCTTGCATTGTGTAAATAGGGTGCAACGAAGAAGTAACAGTGAACTATAAGTAAGTAACGCTGGCGCAAGAAATGGTAGGAATGGAAAGAAATGCAATGAGTGGAAGGCTTTGTAGTAATATTAGTAATCATAAAGTAATGTATTTCATACAAATTTAAATTTACATGAAAATGCATGCCCTTTTTTACAGGCACGATCAAGTAAGATATAGTCTCAAATCTCAGATTGTCTACAAGTTAATCACACTTCAACTGTTAAATATTTGATACATATAATACACTCATTGTCTGAACTAGGCCGTATAGTTGTTGAATTGTACAATTGTCCTCCAGGTTGAGTGGGAAAATCGACTTCGTTTCGTTTTTATCCCGGGCAGCCTGTAGACGGACGTAGGTCATTTGATCAGCTGATGGATATTAGCGTTATTTATTGGATAAACGTCAAGGTTAGGTCATTTTTCGTTGTTTTTCACACTTTTTTAGCTAGATTCCTGGCAAAAGTTGATGAAATGCGGCCTATTTAGCAGAAAGAGCATATGGTGGTGTCCTTATCCGGACGTAGGTCACAGGCAGTTAACAGTTTGCTGAAAATACATAATTTTTCCGTTCAGAAAATGCCTAATTACTTGAAAACACATGTTATAACGACTTTTTGTGAATTTACTTTGCAGTTTAATGGATTACACATGGACATGATGAGGTGGGATAGCTCGTTCTGGTAATTATTTCACTTACTTTGTTGTGTACTTTGCCTAAATGCTGACAAGGCTCCTCCACATGTATTTCTTTAAGAAAAATCTGCAGAAATACTTAAAAATTACATATGCATAGTATTTCCTTATTTGATGGCATAAACTTGATGTTAGCAGGCAGATGTGTGGAGTACGCAACAATGTGATTGTACACTTTTTGGTTACTTGTATGAATTCGAGATATTGTACATAATTTTTGCTTAAAACGCTTCTTGTTGAAATATACATAACTTTCTGGTACAATTGAAAAATACACTCTGCTGTTGGAGACTTCGTCTTCTCCCTGGTCACTTCTGCTTACTTGCTCCACTCACACCGTGTTGTATACTTCGGATTTATTGTAGGAGCCTACTACTCTCAACCGAAGACATTTCTACAACCGGAACACAGCAGCTACAGCAGACGCAGTCCAAACAATAAACGTGCCCGTGGATTATATAATTAATTTGTAGCCGAGGACTTAGACTTTACATCCAAGTAATCCTTTTTGTTGCTATAACTCGTCACAGTGTTTTTGGTAATATATTGTGATTTAACACTCCACTGACTTGGATTATTACTTTTATACTTGGAATGTTAGTGAACTCTAATATTAGTCCCCTACAGATGGAATATCAACTTTGCATTATTGAAAAATGTTGACTAACATAATTATATACAGTTCAAATCATTATTTTGTCATTTTAAGCATATTTAATAGTTAATTATTGTGTTTACACTGATAACAATGTCTACATCTGTATAATTCTTATGTTCTTTTTCAGATAATATCTACTTTCGGGAATTTCATGGATTTGGGTGATAAAGAAAAAGATACCAGCACTGTTGTCGATTTCATAATACATGTTAATTCATTAATAAATGTACTCCTTGTTATTCGTTTGTTTATTCTACTTGATAAGACCGAATATTAGCCCTTGCGTAATCTGTGAGGTGTAGAGTATGTGAGGCTATCTTTGAAATACTAAGTAGGAGCAGATATTCGGAGAAGCCTATTGGTAAAAGATTATGTTGCAGTCAAATGAAGTAAATATGTCTAAATCGTAGAGGAGGTATTGCGATTATAAAGCGTTTCGAGTTATCTATCGTCTTAGCAGAATACATATACTGATTCGCGATTCATAGCCACCAATTGAGAATAAATCTACCTGAGGTAGTTTGCTTGTGATCTCTGCATGCCGCAGTATACCATAAGGAGAGACTATACCTATGCTGTTAGATGTATGACTCAGTGCAACTACGGTTATCGTAATAATTAAAAACAGAATGCCTAGGGTCCTCAGCCAAAGAACACGATACGTTGCTATCTGCTCATATAATCACGTAAACAGAAGTTTTCCAGACGCCAAATTTACTCCTAACAGTTTACCCTCAACTTCTAACTTAGCACGTGCTACTTGTGTTACTGGAACACAATCGCATTACAACAGAAGGAAGACAGATTCATTGAAAAATTGTTTATTAAACAAAAATTAGATTTCAAATGTACAGATAATACAGATGAGTAGTCCTCTGTTACCGTCAGTAAGTTCCATCTGCGTACACGGTACATATATGTTTTTCCATAAGTCTGAAAAGGTTTAAGAAAAGCATAATTAACTTGGGTATTACATGTATGATCTGAATAAAAAATTTTCCTGATAAGCATTTACAAGTGATCACTTTACAAACAATATATATATATAAGTAGCCCAATAGTTTTCACTAAACTTAAGGGACTTCGCAACTTATCGTTTGTCGATATCTAGTAGGTCCATCAAAGCATCATGAAATGATAAAATTATTTAACGACAAGTTATGCAGTAGTTTCCAAAGCTTGTACAAATATTTTAGCAAAAGTGACAACAACTTTATGACAAATAATAGGTTTTGACAGCAATAATAATAACATTCATGATTACAGTGACTATAAAAACAATAATAGGTATTATTATCGCAACGAATTCATCATTAACTTAGATAGACAACTAATAATAATACAACCATACCAAATAAATTTACCACTTAATCTTAAGAAGCATGTGTTTACTTACTTTCACTGTATTCTCCCAATACTGATGTGCTCAACAAGCTTATTCCAACTGAATTTAAGATTAATTCTGAAAGTGAGTGGAGATCCAGTTTATGTCAAATAAAAACATGTAACTTACATGTATTACACTGCTTACTGAGACATCTGGTACCTGCTTTCCGATATTCGTGACAAGGACACAGTTCATCTAGGTTTACCTACATATACAAAAGTATACGTATATGCTGCATCAACCATGTCGTTTTTATCATGATTAGCTAGACCACTGTGTATATTATACTTAAATAGGGATCTCTGAAAATAATGGTCAAGCGATGATTGAAGTTGCGTGAAGTTATTACCTCTTCAGGACATTGTTTGCATTCTTGACACTCCTGAGAAGTCCTTAGATCGTAATTTGGCATGAATTCGTTGAATTCAGCAAACAAATCTACTGCTATATCATTTCTTCCCTGAGCTGTAATAATTTGTGTTGTCAATTATCTATCCAATTCGAGAAAACTCTCACGGAAATTCAGGACTTAACCAAGCAGCAAAATGATGTTTGAAATTACCTCAACTCGAATGACGAAATAGCCAATCACGAGTGAGCGAATCGCTTGTTTATCTCATTCGCGGCCACTCAAAATTACGTCCGTCGACAGGCTGTCTTCATCCCGTGGTTGTCGGCATTCGATAACCAACCAATATTGAGGTAAGTACAACTTTTACAAGGTATTCAAAGCTGTTTTAGAAAAGTAAAAGTGCTGAGGTGAATCACTAAAGTGTAGTGAAATAGGTAAGTGCAAGTATCATTAATAAATGCATTAATAAAATAAACTCCCTAGGCTGACAACGTTCACTTGCAATGTATAATGCTACACGTGTACCTCGTACTATCATGATGTCCACTTTTGGTTTTAATACATTTATCCTCAGTTGTGCCAGTTGTTTTTGTCTTATACCTTTTTGTGCATTTAGTGCACAACCGTACCCTTCAGAGAGTAGGAATATAATGAGTCATAAAGAGCTGTAAAATGTTAGTTTATATGGAGCAAAATGAGGATCAAGTAAAGACGTTATTAGAAAATAAATGAGATAAGACATTGTGAAGTGGTATTTAAAGATCAGTCAATGGACAGCAAGTTAGTTTATAAGATGCCCCATAAATCTGTGCACATCCCACATGGTCGCATCTCAACAATAGGCTGGGCGAATGGTATATATTTAAAGGTAGAAGCATGATCTGTCAAGGCGTTCATTATTATCTTTTTCAAGATAAAGATCTAAGCCCTCATAAAAATCAGAAATATCTCGAGCCTTCAAGTTGCGTATTGCTGTTCCTGCAGAATGGGGCGATTCACCTTAGTGACCGCCACCATATCTACTGATCAGCTAGCACCACCCTCTCTCCTTTTTTGATGTTAAGCTCTGAGACTATGATTATTATGGTTACCGCAAATATACTGCTTGGTACCAGACATGTTCGTACCTCATATTCCATCTCCCTAGCTTTCTTAATGAGTGCTTCCAATAGGTCTCCGCACACATCTTTATGAACATATTATATATGTGTGCATGCGTCCTAATAAACAGATTACTTTATAAGGAGTCAAAACCTTAAAGAGTAAAAAGAATAGGTTTCGTGAATAGTGGAGCAAGATTCAGCAGAACACTATAGTTAGGGATCAATGTAGGTAGTAAGAACTGAAGGTAAGGTCGGTTGGCAGGACTTAGTGTACTAAATTATCATGACAGTCTTGTATATAGTAGACATCTGACATTGCAAAGTAACGTGTCTAAACATACTATAAAAGATATTAACAGAAATACTAAATAGCTTTAACATTATGAATTTTAGAAAATTATATGAGAATGGGTAACTGTTGACTGAAGATAATCAATTCAACTCAAAAATAGTGCCGTGTATTATGCTAATAATATAAGTATATTCGTAAAATATTAAAAGATATGGTTGCTAATGTAATGGTTTTCGTAAATAATTATTGAAGATTACAGTGAAGAGGAAATCAGTGAGTTAGTTAAACGGCTACTGTGCAGTTAGTAGTTAAAACGTCTTTTTTTAAAAAGTAAAGGGTAGAAGAGTTTTGAGCACCGGAGCAAATTAAGTCGTATTCTACTGAGTAGAGTGTAGTGAATAGTGGTACGATTAGGGATAAGGGTAGGTTGAATGAACTTGGGGAAAATGGTTGGTTGGTTGAGTTTCTTATTGCTAGGTATTCCTGGCCACTTTTCATAATAATAATAATAATAATAATGTATATTCTCATATAAACATATAAATTTACATGAAAATGCATGCCATTTTTACAGGCACGATCAAGTATGATATAATATCAAATCGTAGATTGTCTACAAGTTAATAATGTTTCAACAGTTAAATATTTGATATATATATAAATACACATTGTCTGAACTAGGCTGTATAGTTATTGAATTGTACAGTTGTCCTCCAGGTTGAGCGGGAAAATCGACTTCGTTTCGTTTTCATCCCGTGGTTGTCGGCATTCGATAACCAACCAATATTGAGGTAAGTACAACTTTTACAAGGTATTCAAAGCTGTTTTAGAAAAGTAAAAGTGCTGAGGTGAATCACTAAAGTGTAATGAAATAGGTAAGTGCAAGTATCATTAATAAATGCATTAAAAAAAAGAAAACTCCCTAGGCTGACAACGTTCACTTGCAATGTATAATGCTACACGTGTACCTCGTACTATCATGATGTCCACTTTTGGTTTTAATACATTTATCCTCAGTTGTGCCAGTTGTTTTTGTCTTATACCTTTTTGTGCATTTAGTGCACAACCGTACCCTTCAGAGAGTAGGAATATAATGAGTCATAAAGAGCTGTAAAATGTTAGGTTTAATGGGATAAAATGAGGATCAAGTAAAGACGTTATTAGAAAATAAATGAGATAAGACATTTTGAAGTGGTATTTAAACATCTGACAATGGATAGCAAGTTAATTTATAAGATGCCCCATAAATCTGTGCAGATCCCACATGGTCGCATCTCAACAATAGGCTGGGCGAATAGTATATATTTAGAGGTAGAAGCATGATCTGTCAAGGCGTTCATTATTATCTTTTTCAAGATAAAGATATAATATATATATTTCTTCCTGTTTATGCAGGAGCATACCAATTGTACAGGCATGGATAAGTTATTATATAAATTACACAAAATTTGATGTATAATGTATTTACAGTTTGGTTGTTCTTTCTGACATCAAAGTCAGTCGGAACAGTCTGCTATAAAGTTTGTTTGTGTAGCACATAAAGAGATATAGAAATATTGTCTTCGCATTAACAAAAAACCCAGACATCAGATGAATGTAATACAAATATCTGGGAAAAATAAAGCTTGAAGTCAATTCTCTTATATAACTTTGTTGTGAACAGCACCCTTGGCTTAAAGATTATTGATGTATTATGTTGAGATCAGTGATATATTTATTCCATTTTTTCAGTAGTCTTATCGTAGTTTTATAACAGGAAAGAAATTTGATCGTGGATACGAAAACTAGATAAGGTCATGTTGGGTTGTTTTACTGCATCAAATGGTGCCGAGGTCGATTCCAGAATTCTCCATTTGCTCCATTTGTGTCTGCATGGCGGACTGTATTCGTAAGTTGAGTAAAATGTTGAAAACTGTTTGAAAACCAGTTGCTTCTTCATTTCAGATCATGAATACTCATTTACAGCATGTTCGCCAGCGTCTTCAAATGGTAGAATTGGATCGTTCATGGAATTTGAGTGGTTATGAGATAGACGTTTTGGAATTAATCCTCATTTCAGTTTAGATGCAGGGTTGTTCGACCTCGACCAGAAGATGAATAGGAGCAGCAAAATACCAGAAAGAGAAAGTATGTGAACATGAAAAGGACATATATATATATTGTGAATTTATAAATGTTGTAAATAATACTTAAGTAAACTTTTTTCTATATTGTATTTATGCGAAGTCTTAGAGTTTATTTAATGTCATAATGTGTATTAATGAGTCTGAGCGTTTTTATTGTTCTAATGACTGATGCGTTTTAGAAATAAGTGATGGGTTCTGGTAGGGATAGTCATTTGGACAAAACAGTTTACATAGCAAGCGTTTGAAGGTTACAATGAGGGATAGGTCCTATTTCTAAGGGTAAACTAATCCTGTATGTTCCGTACTATGTCTTTATGCATCCATGCTGCTAGTTTATTTATAGTTTAAAGATTGCTAAGGGTGTTGAAGTGCGTCTTTTAGGTGCTGTAGTAGATTAGTGCTTGATTCGTTCTAGGAGTAAATAGTTTATTAATATAATCTGTAGAGTGAAACAGTCTGTATAGACAGCGTTTGAAGCTTGTAACCGAAGAGCAAGTTCTGATATCTAGGGGTAGGCTATTCCATATTTTAGAATACATGACTGTGAAGAAGTTTTCACGGAGTGTTGACTTAAAAGAATGAGTTGTCACTGTGGAAGTTTGGTTACGCAGATCGTAAGAACCTTCCTGTGCGAATTGTATGTCCCTGTTACCTGAGAAAGATATTTTGTGAAGGACCTTAAAGAAGAATATTAGGTTTATAATAAGTCGCCTTGTCCAAAGTGGGTCAAGTTTTAGGATCATGCACCGTGAGATGTAGTCTTTCTTACAATCGTAGCCAAGCAGTTTTGAGGTAAAATATCGTTGGATACTTTCCATCCTTAGCTTGTCGCGTGTGCGAGTGCTGCTTATAATAAATGGACAGTATTCTAGTAGTGGTCTGACACATGTTTTGTACAGAATTAGCTTGGCTTCATTGTCGTGAAAGTTCCTGAGTATGCATCCTAAGAGCATCCTCGATTTTCTAGTCTGTGATGCTACTTGCTCTGAGAATGTCAAGTCACTAGAGTACCTCAAGCCTAGGTCAACGACACTTCGGAGTCTTGTTAGGTTAGCAGATTGGAGCGTTAATTTCAGGTCGATTGAGGGTGCACCGAAGCAGATCCAGCCACATTTGTTCAGATTAAATTGGAGATTCCATAGGGACGACCAAGCAGCCATTTTATCTAATTCCTTCTGTACTACATTCTCGAAGTTCCCTAAGTCATCACGTTGGAATGTATAAGCTACTTTTAGGTCATCTGCAAAGATGAATGGTTTCCCGTGCGTGAAGCAAGCGCATATGTCATTGATGTATAGTGTAAATAGGAGGGGTCCAATGACACTACCTTGTACTACACCAGAAGTGATAGGGCTAGGTTTGGAGGTTGCAGACCCGAGTTTAACTATTTGGGACCTATTGTTAAGGAATGATTTAAGCCATCCTAATAATGGGTCACGTATTCCTAAGGAGTTCAGTTTATTTGTTAGCAGTAAATGGTCAACACGGTCAAATGCCTTAGAAATGTCAAAGTAGATGACAAGTACTAGTTGCCGTCTGTCACGACTGCTGGTTACAAAATTGAAGAAGTCTAGGTGACATGTTAAACATGATCTGGATTTCAGGAATCCATGTTGGTTCGGACTTATGATGTTGCAGCTAAGCATATGTTTGATTAGGTTATCTTTGACTAGTCTCTCCATGATTCTAGATGCTATAGGTGTGATATTGATTGGCCGGTAGTTACTGACTTCAGTTTTCGAGCCAGATTTGTGTTTAGGCATAATGAATGTAGTCTTCCATATGTCAGGGTAAGTTTGGGTTTCTAGGGACATTGTGAATATTTTAAGCAGTAGTAGAGGAATGTCAGGGCCACCATATTTATAGAAGTAAGATGATATACCGTCGGTACCGAAACCTTTTGAACTTTTGAGGGTTCTTATAGTTTGGTTAATGTCAGCGTAAGTGAATTGAACAGTGCTAATTTGGTTTGGTGTCAGTGGAGTTTGTGCCATTTTAGTAATAGGGTGTATATCGAGTAGCTGGACTGAGGGCTTAAGGTAGTTACCTGCAAACGTTTTGTTGAATAGTTCACATATGTCTGCAGAGTTAGTGCATAGCCTACCTTTGTCTATGAGGAGAGAAATGCTGTGATTTTTGCGATTCATTCGCTTCCTTAAGATTTCTGTGAGTGCATACACTCTAGCAGGACTGGCTACTGCGATGCGTTCTTCCTTTCTCATACGGAAATCTTGAGCTTGTGTGATGGAGCTAAGGGTTTTAAGTATTAGACCTAGAGTGCCAAAGTCGTGGTGTTTGAAGTAACTTGTTGAGAGTTTCTTCAGTTTCTTACGATCCTTTGGTTTTATGAATGACTTTCTGTGTGGGGAAACCTTTAGTGTTTGGAGTGGAATGACAGCATCTAAGCATATGTTTGAGTTATGGTAGAAGATGGTTAGGGCTCTCGATAGGTCATCAGTAGTGAAGTATTCATCCCATTTGGAGGATCTTAGCATCGATTCAACTAAGGCCCAGTTTGCCTTACTATAGTTCCTATATATTACTTGTTGTGAAGTGGAGGTATGAGATGCATTGCTACTCAGCGGAATTGGCAGTGCACACATTACTGTTTTGTGGTCGCTCCCTGGGAACTCAGAACCTACTAGCGTTGAAAGGGGGCTTATATTGTGGCAGAAGATTAAGTCTAGTACGTTGTTACCTCTTGTGGGAGTAGTGACAGTTTGTTTCCAGCCAAGTATATCCAGTGTGTCTAAGAACTTATCAAATTTAGTTGGACCTGTGGGTATATCCCAGTTGATTTCAGGTAAGTTAAAGTCCCCACATAGGATCTTATGATCGTATTGTAAGTCGGTTAATTGCTCCAGAGTATTAATGAGTTGGGTCTCGTAATTACTAAAGGTGCCAGGTGCTCTGTAGGAGCATCCAATTAATGCTGTTACGTTATTTAAGTGTACATTAACCCATAGAGTCTCAGGCATGTTAAGTGTACTACTTTCTAGCTGTGATACAGTAAGTTCATTCAAAAAGTACATGAGACAACCCCCTCCCTTACCACCTTCCCTGTCACACCGAAAGTGTGTGTAGTTATCTAAGCTTATTTCATCATCCAGGATGTCCGAATGACACCAAGATTCAGTGATGACAATTACAGGGGGTTTGTATATTACTGTGAGTGCTCTGAGCATCGGCAATTTATTTAGAACAGATCTAGCATTTATGAGGATTACGTAAAGATGAGAGTTGAAGTAGCATTTGAAGTATTTAAGTTCGTTAGTCAGCCCCGAATATGGTTCAGCACCCAGTAGTTCTGCTTGACATGACGATCCTATGTTAAGAGGAGTTTCAGCATCATGCTCACCTATGTCTATCGAGTTGGTGTGTGCTGTTTTCGGTGAAGAATTAGGAGTTGGAGTACTGGATTTGCTATAGACTAAGGAACTTTTATTTTTAGTTAGGTTACAGAAGTGGGTAGGGTTCTTTATTTGGCCTATACTTGTGCAAGTGTCAAGTGTGTCCAAT